>JAULCA010164391.1:0-14846 GCA_032360845.1 Crassadoma gigantea | reverse complement strand
TTCGTTTTTCAATATTTCAAAAGAAAATATATCATAACATAGCTTTTATGAGTAAGTATGTAATAAACAGAATAAAACATAAATATAAATAGAGACTAATACATGCCTTTTTCCATATCACACCAAGTATCAACCCTCGACCAATATCAGCCCGCGGGTCTTCGACCCTCGGGCTGATATTGCAGTCTCGGGTTGATACTGGGTGTGAAATGGAAAAAGGCATGTATTATTCTCTATTTATATACTCTACAAGCAATACTGTATACCGGGAATTTTCACCGCAGTTTAAACTTTTGTCTCCTTTGCTAATGAGGGCAAATCGATGTACTAAGCGATTCTTAGTACACAGCATATTTGATCAATACATGGTACTTAAAGAATGGCACTTATGCAGGTAAAACATGTATATTCTGTTGAAGGGCTGATGAAACTTTCCCGATATCAAGGATTTTCACTTCGTCCTGGAAAGGTAAACTACGGGCATTAAAGATAATCACCAAAACAGCAAGGATTGCACAACTTGCATTGAAGGTCTGTTTTGTTATGAATAATGCTGACAGTACAAACACACTTCATTTATAAAAAAATTTATAACAATATGAATATACAATTTAACATTAAGGGCAAATTACATGCTAAAAATCACGCTATATTTAAATTATCGATTTAATCGATAATTGATATGTTTAAGAACATTAAAAGTGCACAAACAGCATCATAGAAACAGTATACTAACATTTACAATAATAACGACCGATTGTTGAATTTCACACATAGTTCTGCAAAAGTGAATGTTTTAACACACAACATATTATACAAGCATACTATCAAATATTTAGAGATTAGCAAACTAATGAGTTGGCGCACTTACATTACAGAAGACTATGCACAGAAACTTCAATTAGCGTAGTCAAATGTTAACACATTTTTTAAGCGCGACAAGCGCTAAAATTAAATTATCGCTAAATTATATACATTTATCGTATGTGTCTTAACAAGTGCATTCATGTATACAGTTGTATAATATAACAAACAAATCAAATTTCATCACAGACTGTGACAAGTCAAATATAGAACGAGATTTTGAAATCTAAAAAACAAAACAATTACAGGTCCTAACGTTGGCGTATCGAAATCTAATTTCTACCATTAAAGTACACTGAACAATCAGCTAAGTTTATAGATACAAATGTACTACTATAAGGTTGCATGAAAAGCAATACTAATGTAATTCATATTCCAAAACGTGACATCCTCAAAAAGGGCATATAATGATTTTGTTATGGCAAAACTATTTTTGTCAGTACATACAACGAAAAATACAGGCGATGGGGTTACATATCCCTTTATCAGCTTACATTTCTTTTTATTAATTATATTTTTTCATAAGTCCCTTAGCGAAAAACATTTTCATATTAATGGTACAGTACCCAATATGGATAATTGATAAGTGTACTCATAAACGAAAAATATTTATGGAACATTATGACGTCACCAATTGATGTTTCCAATTTTTGCAAATGTCCGTGACCAAATCGGATCACGTTTTGAATTAAACAATAGCTAGCATTTCAAACGAACGTTTTTTTTGTCAACATGTTTGCAATACGTTGTTGACCCTTTCACTCCTATGTAACTTAGTAAACTCTACCATACATTGATCTGGATGAGTCCATTATGGTCCACAGTGGAGAAAGGGTTAAATCATGTCTCTTTATTTAACAGCTGGTTGGCTATATAGAAAAAAGACTAGCCATTACCATTAAAAATATTTTTTTATATATATAACTTTTTTCAAATTGTCCAACATGGACGTTATGCAGCACCAGTTGGCATAACTATTTTTCTAACTACATTCTCCATCGATTCGAATCAAAAACCTAGATACAATGTTAAAAGTAGACTTAGATAAGATTCGTTTTTTATAAAATCAGTATATGATTATAAATAAATTTCATATATTCTTATCAATTGGTTTATGAGGATAAACACCTGATTTGTACCTTCAAAATTGATATATGATGATTAAAATGCACTCATTAGCATAATTTGAAGTTTGCTAAAAATAACGGATTCTTTTTCCACTGCAGGCAAAGGACTTGACAAGTCAATTTATTTTTCCGTTTATACAACTATATCACCTTATTTTCTATTTTAAATCTAACTGTAGCGTAACTTGACTAGAGCTACATCATAATCATCGTAGGTCAAGAGTTCGAATCTGATTGTGTTTCTTCGACCTTAATAATTTGTTTTAATGTTCAAGGTATATGTTTGCCTTTCTTTCCAAAAATGATTTATCAAAGCTTTTGTCTTGCTAAAGAAATTAAGTTTAAACTGTATTTCATTGTCGACAGAATATTTCAGTAAAACAAACATGATATAAATATAAAATTTTAAAAGAAAAAGTGCAAAAGGGTTTTAAAGAAAAAAAATTAGTGTATGATATAGGAGGAAAACTGGTCAAACGTATATAGAGAAAATATATTTCCAAAGCATAGTTACATTTTTGGCCATGGTACAGGGATCATTCAAATAATTTGTTTTGCAGTAGTTGTGCAAAGAATATTTACTTACAAGAATTACGTGTATGATAGATATACATGTTTATTATGATATTTCTCGGTGGGTCGTTCTGTGGTTGAGGTCGGTAGACTGAACAATTCTGGCATAAACTCGCGTAACAAGGCATTGTCCTGTGGGCGCTCTTCCAGATTTGGCGAACAACTAATTTCCATATCCTTATCCTCCTTTTCCTCCCACGGACTTCCTTCGAGTGTCGCCTACAAAAAATAAGTAACATTTTACAAAAAAAATTGCACCCTGTCAATATTTAAAAAAATAAGGACACAGTCATTCAGATCTCCCGCTACAGGAAATGTGACTGACAAAACAAATTTTAATGGTGGAAGGCGGGGGATGGAATTAAAGAAGTTTGACAAAAGACATTTAACACGAAGTCACCCATTAATGTGACTGACCGCAGTAAAGCATGACTAATGTTCAAAAACATAGTCATACAATTTTATCATTGTAGCAGCCACGAATTAACTATGTTAAGAGCAGAAAAAGACCACGGATTATCGATTGGTTTTACCATATTGTGTTTGTAACTATTGGTGGCCACTTAACGAAAGCTATCAATCCATGATTGACCTTGTAAGTAAAACCACAGTTGACCTGTTGTTGGGAATATCATTGTGTAAGGTCAAGCTGCTTTATGAAGTAATTCTTAGTGGTTTTTTGACATATGCTCCAGAAACAACAAGATTGTATTCGTTATGTATTTGTTTCTGTGGTAAAAGGAAATATCGAAAATAAAACTCATGGATAGCTAAAGGCACAACTTAGCTACTACATTGACTTGCATATAAAGTAATGATGACATGTTAGTGAAAGGTTTTTGAGATATGGTCCACAAACTAAGAATTTTTGGCCGTGGTAACAGGAAAAATAAATAAATAAAAAAAACTGTCCTTAATATATATTGAAACATATTACATTCGGTTATTTTATTCAACTTGTGTTATTTTCTGTTTTGTAAAATGAAAATTGTATCTCAGTGGTGATAATCTTTTAATAAGCAACGTCATATTCAAGTAATTTTGAATAATGTAGTTTCTTTGGAATGTTTTCCGAGTTAAATATAAATTCCAAATAACAAACCTTGTGTAACCAACCGCCACCGAAAATGTCTCTCATAGTTCTAACAATGTTTGTGGTATCAAGATGTGCATTGGAACTGCTGCCTTCCGGAAGAAAGTCTTTGGAGAAAAAAAAATAGAAAATAAAATAATAATTATCAAAATTACAATCAAATATACAATAACCGTAACATTATATTTGATTTTGAATCCTCAATGCGGACGATTATTGGAAACAATACTTTTTAATGTATAATGCATTCGGTAAATAAACTGATTTTTATTTTGGTTCATATTTTTACTATATTGTATGTTATATTTACAGGCATGTTTCATAAGTTCATTTCTCATACATTACAAAATTACAGTATTTACTACAAAGCAGGTTTTTCATGTATTAAGTATATATATGTATAAAGTATATAAAGTGTGTCGCTTTATTAAAAGTGTCTTGCTTTATGCTTTGGATGTTGTACAATTTATCAAAATCCAATTATAGCAAAAAATAATTAAGGGCGACAGGCTTACACCATTTTTTACCTGTACATGTTGTTGTTGAAAACTTTGATAAACACATTTTAATGACTAAGTGATTAAATAGAAGCTGGAACTTCATTCAACATCAATAGCGAATGAGCATGTTTTATCACAAAAACGGAAAATTTTGTTCTTTTTCTATTTACTAACAAGGGTTTATAATTATACAACTTACTGCTAAATGTATCTCTAGGGTTTTGGCCTGCACGTTTCTTGTTTGATATTCCGAGTATGGCGCATATTGACTTGGTCAACAGGTCCGTGATTCCATAAGTATCCTGACATTTTGCAGTATCGCATTTAACGACGCTTATGCTCTGATTTAAAATTACGGCAAACATGGTCATGAGAATCATCATTACAAATAGGACATACGAAAAGTAAAACAGTTTTGCCAACGTTGGCGAAGCTTGGATCATGATGTCGAGTTTGTTTTTGCCAATCAGAGAGTTGCAGAGACTTCCCAATGCCGTAAACACACTTCTGTAGTCGTGCGTCTGGGAGCCAAAGACTAGAAACCCAAACATCGCCCATGCAAGGAAAGCGATACTAAATACAACGGCAAATCCTATTAAGTCTGTGGCGGCGTGAGATATGACGTTGGAAAGGTCCGACATTCTCTTGTTGTATCCAAGAAGGCGAAGCAATCGGATGTTGGAGATGAATACTAATGCTGAAGATATAACATTAAACAACATGTCCCATACAACTACGTGCTGAAAATTGACAAAAGCATTTTTGTCATCGTAATACAAGCTCATTGCCTGTTTTGAATAGACGAACCTTAGGACCCACATTGATACCGCAACACAGCTCATTACCACAGAAAGAGCGTCAACCAAGTTCCAGGAAACGCATAAACACTTACAACCTTGACTTTTACATTTCATGACCAACTTAATTATTCCAATTACCAATGCTACTAAGTAAATAATGTAGCAAATGAAAGCATACACGCCAAGAGCACCCGTGTGTTGATAGGGCCTGAAGGGATAGACATCGACCCATGTCAGGAGGCCGCCGTTTTCCGTGAATTCCGTTAGGAAAATCATGTATACGAACAGGTTCGTGTTGGCATTATAAATTGTGAATTCCAAGAACACAGCTCTTGTTGCCCTGTTAATCCAGTGGTACCTCACCAGCTCATGTACAATTTTAAGGGAGTTCTCAAGACTATTGTCGAGCTTCAGGATGTAACCGCCTCCTCCGTATGTTTCATATTCGCCTGTTATAGGTATACCCCAAATGTCCTCGGACCTCTTGTACCGCCAAGCATCCATAGAGTACAGATACGGACTGTTACAAGTTGTGGACGTGTTGTCATTCCAGCCAACACAGTAGGACAGTTCGTCTTCCTCATACATGTCGTAGCTAGGAACACAGTCTCGATTCTTGACCAATTTCTGGCACGCACCTGGAACAGCAGAATACAATATATGCTCATGGCAAGCTGGAATGGATTTGACAAGATACAATGACAAACAACCAATTTATCATAATGTATTCATTTGGCAATATTCTTAATTGAAATAATGATCTAATCATGATTTTTTTTATGCTGATATCTTAGCGACATATACCGCATTCATGCAAATAAGTGATATTTTATGTTTTAAACGGCTCTTTTTATGAAATTGTTTCTGTTTGAACAGAACATAGAGTTGAATAAGGAAATAACATATCATTGTCGGGAAAATAAACTTCTCAGGGGCTATATACATAGAACAATTGATGTAAATCTTTATCTGAGTTAAATAAAAGTAGGACAACTTTATGTAACACTTGTATATTTTCCGTTCATAAATTCTATCTAAACAACTTAAGATATTATAGTTATCTTCAACATTAACATCACTTATTGCACCAAAGATAAAAAGGAAATGAAAAAAAAGATAATGCGAGGGTAGCGTACATTTTCTACCCCCTCCCCGCCTTATTTTGTACGCTAAGCAACTAACTTGTCGTACCTCTACGCATGCGGACAAGGCGAAGACGTGCTGGCCCTATCTTCGTGTTAACCAGATCATCCAGGTAAAATCTATCCCTAGTTCCCAAACCGTCTCCATTGTAGTGGGATATTGGAAGATAATTCGAGTAGAATGTTCCATTTAACCATTTCACAAATCCTTGGGCATCACGTATCTAACAAAAAAATTGATATAACGGCGTTAAAATCAAATAACGTCATGAAATATTTAGCTTATGATGGATTCGGTGCAACATATCAAAAACTTACATTATTTTTTCTAGGTAATTAAATTACTGTAATTAGTGGCAATTTTCGCAGTGTTTATATTTTTCCTCTTTTGTTCGCGGTAGGAAAAATATAAACACTTTTTAAACACTTCCGCCAAAATGTTAATTTATCAGTATATGCCATAATGCCCATATTAAATATGATTAGTTTGCGTCGTATGCTAGAGGCGCGAGAATCACACATCACAATTAAATCTCATACACATGTATAGTTTACCGTTATACATGTGCCTCTTGGCGTTGTTGTAAATAAAATAAAAAAATCAGAAGTATTTTATCTTGAGTTTAGATGCAAAAAAAGTTACTCTACAGAGTGTGATATTGCAGCAAAATTTAATATATTTCACATAAAGCTTACGGGCTACGGCTGGTTTATTTAGGTCGATTTGTTTTCTTTTCAAATTATACAAAAGAATTATTTCAAATACACACCACTGACTACTCTTCTTATATGATATGTTGCAACTGGCGTTGCTTCAAATGCCTTTTATTTGATTTAAGTAGGCGTTTTAAAGAAGCGTTTTTAAATCTATTTCATTAATATTTTTTATATGTATTATTTTAATAGCAAATGGTAGAAACAACCGAATTCAAATTCAAAGCTTGACATCGAAGTGGTAGGTATTTTCAGACGAATACTTGTTGTATGTTGACAGAAGTGGTATTTTATCAATAAAGAGTTGAGAGGCATATTCTGAGTGTCTTATAAACGTAATTTACAATGCCAGATACCATTTACTTCAATTGAAGAGAACGCATTATAATCCTCTTCGAATCAATATTGTCTTATGATGAACGTAAAAAATCATATGATTGCACCTATACCATGTTATGATTCAGTAAGCCTACACAGAATTACCCTCATATTATACATCAGAAGGAATAAAATCCATTAATATATATTTACCTGTCGAAATCCAGTTTTGGGAGGATTCATGGCATTGAGAAGATGTTGCTTTAACTGATAGGATCGCATATCCCTATCAATATAACTGATACTAAACACTACATAGGAAAAAATGACGTAGAAAATAATTTCCATGAACGCTTGCATAGCTTTTCTTTCCTTTTCGAGTTGTATGCGTACTTTTCTTACAGCGTCAGTGTCGTCATTGGAAGTATTTGATGATAAAATGGACGATCGGAAATCTACAAAATAAAATTAATTTACATATATATATTTTTGATATACAATATTGGAAATATTAACAATCATAGAAAAGTAATGATATGAAGAAAAAAAGTATTTTGGTTGACGTTGTGGCAGAAGGTGTATTTCATTTACATACAGGTTAAAACACAAAACTCGGCTAATGGGAGGCAATCCTTTCAAAATATGCATACATTTTTGAGAAGTATTTGTTCTATGTAAAGTCTGTCGGATCTTTTCGAATCCTTTTACGAAGTAAATTAAAACCCTCTTAAGTCTTCGTCAAACTTATAAGATACAGTATAATTCGTTTTTGGCTCACTATATCTATTACCAAGAATTTGAAGGGTTGAATCAGCTGTGCTTGTTTACGTTCATCTTTCATAAAAATTAGATCAGAAAGCAAATTTTATGGGCGGATTTGTTAAGTGGTAACACTCCGGCCTTACACGCAGGCGGCCCCAGTCTCCTGCACTTACAACTCCAACAACGCAGTCTGTGTTGGATGTAGCAGTATCTGTGTTGTGGTATTCAAGTAAGTTGGCACAACAAATGAAACCACTGGAAGCACGATACCACTACAAACATAACATTATACATCTCCAGCACATACGTAGGGATAGTAGTTAGCGCCTGATAAGTTAACTTCGGCGAATTCCTCAAAATTGTATTAATTAATAATGTATATGCTAATTGTATTGATTGTATGAAATGTATATCTATGTACTCTAAAGCACTTTAGAGTGGCTTATGTTAGCTGGATAGGGCGTTATATCATATGTTGCATATTATCAATATTTCAATATACAAGGCGGTATACTTTACTGTTGAATTCAACGGTGATTTGTTGTAACATTGAAAGCCACATTTATTGTTTGGAAGTAGTGGCATGGTTTATACCATGCACGCTTTATTCGTTATGCGATTATATTTACATGCTTGATGTTTGTTCTGTACATAGATCTACCAGCTGAAAACATTAGACCATGAATACACTATGAATACAACGATTCATGTGCAATCTGTCAGCTGATTTCATACACAATAACAACTTCATATTACCGCGCATAGTACCGTTTCTGAGATGAGTAATATCCCCTTCTCCGTAATCAAGAAGTCGTGACGAATAACAGTAAAAATTACAAAAATCATAAATGGTACAACACTACCATTATTATTATTATAATTATTTTTTAATTTGAAATTGAAAGAAATATTTATAACATTGTCAAAAAGGTTCCTCGTGGTCATGAACTTTCAAACACCCAAACGTCCGCTGGGTTAACTCCGAGATGTCAACTTGACATTAAACCCAAAAAACTTTGTAATGACAAAGAACACTTTATCCGTCAATATATCATTTACATCTGCAGGTTATTTTTAGTAAACATCATATTCAACGGCTGTACATTTGATTTCAAATTAGTTCTATGCCTCCTGCCGACGTGTGTCTTGGGTGATAACTATGGACCATATTTTCATATTTAAGGGTTGAGAACAACTTAAGTTTTATTTGTGAAGTGTTGGACAACCACAATCAATAGGCTGTTGTCTGTTATAAAGTTGAAGTATTTATATGGAGTGTTAGCAATGTTCTAGACCATTAGTTAAATGTTTTGGACAAGTGTTTTTGTGTGTATTGCATCACCACCATCAATAGGCTGTTGCCTATTATAAAGTGGAAGAACTTATATGGAGTGTTAGCAAGTGTTTTGTTGCAACAGATATTGTAATCATCTGGTAAGCATGGCGTACAAAATATCGTGATGAAACAGTAGTGGAAATGTACCAGTTACATAAAGGGTTTCTTTTAGAAATAAACATATATCTCGAACCCGAATACCTGGCAATATTAAACTAACAATACACTGCCATTAACGATAACAAATTAATAAAGATCATTGGACCCCACCATGAGTCATATCTACTGCACAATACATCAAAATCAATAAAACATTAACACAAAATTTTTGAAATAATTATTTGCATATTTGCTGAATACAATTTGTACTTACATATAAGGTCTTTGATATTAGTACCGTTCATTTGCATGGCCACCTTGCGCACAGTTTGTAAATTCATCCTTTGAGCTTTGTTTTGAAATGGTTTCCGGCATATGATAATTGGCAGCATTGCGAAAAGTAAAACCTAAAACATCAAAAATCGTTCCTCACACAATGCAAATCAAGCTTGAAAGGTTAAAAAGAAAAAAAGAAACCGTTTAATGTAATTATAATATCTAATAATGTCTCTTCCATTACTTTAGGTGAGTTAATTTTACTAGCAACAGATTTGCTTATATATTAATCAGTTATTCCTGCAGAATTGCTCTATTTAGTATAAATGTTTCCTTCTTAATAATGGTACCTTTATGGGATCGACGAAGACAACTGAAGATGTTGTTGAAAATAGAAAGGACATTAGCCACTCATCCGACTTATTCTTTCCCCACTCCATGCTGAAAAGCAGCAGAAAGAACGCAGCTATACTAACGGCAAGACCAACAATTGCCCACGTAATGTACTTAACAAAAGTCGGAAGAGGCAAGTGGTCCATAGTGTAGAGGGTATAGTCATGATGAGTCTTCTGCTTCTGCTTCTGCTCCTCTACAAGATATTTCTTCTTCGACCTTTCTGGTTTCGGTTGCTTTGGTTTTGAATAAGTAAACAGTAATGTCACTAATAGAACCGGCGCTGTTGTTATCAGAATACCGAATATTGATATGTACACTGTTGACAAGGAAAACCGCATCGCCCCTACAGAGACATTGGCGACTTGCTCAGCTTCCTCTGAGTCTGACTTGAAGAACATAGCGTTTGTGATCATTGTCAGAAACAGGAGCATAAGGATGCATGATACTCGCTGCAATCGACTAAAACTGCTTCTTTCCGGACGCATGAACGCGGACAACCACAAGTGGTCCTCGGTTATGCCATGCCTCATGTACTCTGGGAACAAAGTATTAAATTCACTCAGCTTGTCTGCGTCACAAACAGGAAGTGTCCGTATCGTCTGTCCATCTTCGTGATCAGCAGACAGCCAGTTTTCGCAAAGGAAAACAAATCTGAAATATGTAATCAAAATCTTGCTTATTGGCTATCGCATCAATAGAAACGAATTCATGATTAGTTTTCTTCGTGGTTGTGAAAATACATTAATGGGGATATTTTAAAGAAATTACAAAAAAAAAGGAAATCATTAAGTCATCACACGAGGCTAAATCTGGCTCAACATCGATTTAAAATTTGACTAAAGCTTACTTTAATTATGAAAATATAGTGTACAATAGGTTTTTTAATGAAGAAATAAGTAACTTTGATTTTAGACAAATGCAAAACAATTTCTGTAAACTTATATTCATTACTCTTGATAGCGCGCAGGGGTTGTTTAATGTTAATAACTTGAGTAACGGAGAAAATCCATATGGTCGGGTAGTTGACGACTTACAGTTTCACATCCAATCGGGAAATCGAACCCCGGCCCTCTAGGTAAAGGGCGAATGCACTATCCACTGCGCCACCCGACCACTTAATACAACTTAAAATGTTACTTAACTGTTCGATGTGAATAACTATAAGCTTAATTGTTCACTTTAGGAAACAGTGGAAAAAGTTGCCGTATGTAGGAACTTACCGATTGTCAAATCGAAATTCGAGGGACATAAACAAAACTAATTCTTATTTTCAAAAAATTGTATTCTTTATCATGATTTGCGTGTGTGTGTATGTTTGAGTATTTTTTTACACGATATATCAAAAAATCGAATTAGGGACAGAAAATGACATTGATTATATCCTACCTTCTATTGTTGTGAATATCATCAATCGTGATTTTATGTAAATTCCACGAAGCCATATTCCCTTTACCAGAGTTGTCATGCCAGATCCTAAGATATTGTAGATTTCCAAGTGGTTCAAATGTTCCCATTATAAACTTGCGTACACTTCCGGTTGGAAATCCCTGAAAATTGTTAACTGTTCGTATGTATAGGTATACAATATTATTACGTAAAAAATAACTCGAAAACGAGTTGCAGTTGTTACAATATAAACTTACAGTACGTGAACTTTTTTGCTTAGCTGAAATTCATGTTATATCTTGTTTTTGCTTTGTTTGTGGTACGCGTTTTGTACGCGTGTGCTATCTATATTAAATGTACCTTACCATTTTCATTGCTTTTGAAATAGTATCTTTTCTTACTATTCGTGATCTTGGAATTCCTGTGTTATAATAAAACAATGAATTTCCAATCTGAGCATCAAACCAATATATATTATGTTGGTGTCATCAGAGACGCTTACCCTTTCGGAACACCTGGTCTTACATTTCGGTTTTCTCTTGTTTTTATGGTTTCGTATATGCATAATATAATAAATCATAAATTGTTTTCTGTGACTTCTGTCTAAGTAAACCAAATGTGGCTAATATTTCTTTGTTAAGAGACCATTGGTCTGTCAGCTAACGTTGTTTTGAAACCAATAGTATCTGATAATGTTTAATCTTGACGTGACGTGTAGAACATGACTAAAAACATAGTGTGTGTGTGTGTCACTGAAATTTCAATTTCAGCGATTTTTTTGTTACTGAGCTCATCGACATCTGGATTGTTTTTATATCTATCCCTCGTCACTGACTTCCTTGGTAATTGTATTGCCTTCTTGTCATTAAGAATCGGATCACATCTATATCCTTCGTCACTGAGAACCTCAGCAACTGGATTGTCTTTGTGTTAGTATTAAACGGATCATATATATACCCCCCGTCACCCAAGCACCTTGGTAAATGGATTGTTTTCATTGTCGTTGACACTCGGACTTACCTATCACTCCCGTTTCTGAGAACTTCGACAAATGGATTGTCTCCATGTCATTGAACCCGTATCACAGCTTTACACCTCGTCAATGACAATTTTGACAATTGTATTGTCTTCGTTTTGTTAGGGTCGTACTATTCGTTTACTCGTTATCACTGACAACATTGAAAACTAGATTGTCTCCATACCACTTTGAGTTTGACAATATCTACATCTGTCGTCACCGAAAACCTTGCTTACTTAAATTTATCTCCATTAGTAAGATAATACTTTTTTATTATCTGCCTCTCAGCAAAACATGGAGCCGTTACCTTTTTATCACCGTTGCTGAGAATTTTGACTCCAGAGTCTTTGTCATCGCTCCCCACAACGAAGCTGACGTTGGACTCGGTACCTGCTCCGCGCCTCATCGCCGTATGAACGGTCATCAGATAGAAATGTTGGTCAGTACTATCAATGTCGCACAGGAACGTGGTTTTCCACTGCAACAAGAACCAGTCATAAGATGTAGATAAATGAGATGATTAGCAAAGACAATGCATATTTTGTAAACATGATTTGTGTGCAAAACGAATATATATTTTGTATTTTAAAGTGACATGTCCTCATTATTGATTCATAAACTTATAACAAATGTTTAATGGAGTAATTTAATTTCCATGAGGAAATTGTATCGCTTGAAATTATATATATACATTTGAAAAAAACCGTGGTGTGTAAAAGAGGCTAATGGAAGAAAGATAAACATGACGGACATGCTGGCTTCGGGAGGTCCGCTGGTGTACCATTGGTTTTAGTCCAACAAATCGTCTGTCTAGCCGAACGTCCTTTCTGGTGCTTGGTTATTACAAACCCTGGCTTTGTATGTTCCCGTGACTTGAACGTCGCTATCTCTCTATTTGCATATTAAGCCAGTTTCGTAGTCCTTTACATTTTTTCGGAATTCGATATTTACATTGATTAATGTAAAAAAATATCGTTTTAACCATTTTGTCTTGTATGCGAACGGGTATGGTATGTGTACAAAGTTACAAGTGTCCTGTGACTATATTTTTTTTTCAAATTGTTTTTTCCTTAGGTTCGTCAAAAGACACTAATGATTGCGAATATCCTCCTAATAGCATCCTCTAAGATTCAGAATAATTAATTTACGAATTAAAACTCAGGATGTAATTAGGTGAATAGAGAAATTGAGATATAAATATATGTTAAAAAATGCCGAATTTGAAGTCAAGAAATAAAACAATTAACTGAAACAAATTTTACTGAGACAAAAAAACAACAACTTACCACTTCGTTGTCCTTCTGGTCCTTTCGTCTGGCCCATATGCAAACAAGTACATACACAACAATAAGTGCTATCAACGTTCCATACACTGAACCGTTACTGATGTCAAACTTTGACCAAACTGTGCTGAAGTTAATCCTGTTGGCGAATGTAGTTGCAAACATGTTTCCGGTGGCTTCCGGACACCGGCAGAATGTCTCGTTAAGCGTGGAGAAAGGAAGTACCTTAACATGTACAAACGTAGGAGACAACTTTTGAAACACAAGGAACAACCGAAATAATACAATAGATTATTGTCATCAAAAGAAAGGCAGACTTATATTTGAAAACAAAAACATAAACAAAAAAAACAAAATGAGGTATGGGAATGTATTATTAGATGAACGTTTCTCTTGTTAAGCTACATTTAAGTCAATTTTAATTAAAAAAAAACATATGTTAGGAATTATGCGACGAGGCAGCACAATACAAGATCAATGAAGTAACCTCTTAACTCATTTACATACATGAAGATAGTTGCTGATAAAAAACTTATCAAATCGAGTATAGAGTTGTTAATGTAACTAACACGCTTTATGATACTGAAATACTAACGGTACAGCCTGTGGAAGTCCATATTTCACTGTCCTCGTCCCATGTGCGGCAACCAGTCGTCACAATCACCATGGTGAAGTTGACGTCAGCAGGTTCAAACATTCGTGTATCATTTGATGGTATCGCCTGATTAGTTGATGTTGAATTTGCATCCGCTGATCGTCTTTTTCTCATTCTGGTACTTACCTTGGGCGGAGGTGGCGCTGTATAGCATATTAAAATAGAAAGATAAACATTTTTATATCCAAGCTCACGTTTCAAGACCTGACTGGTACTTTTGTCAAGCTGTGATTGAGTGAACGATTTGTAATTTTGACCTTTACAACGAAGAAAATGCACTAGGCGAAACAATAAACAGCACCCCAGTTCACTTAAATGATAACTCCAGTGCACTACGATGTTTACTCCAGTGCACAACGATGTGAACTCCAGTGCACTTCGGTGTTTACCAAAGTTTAAAAGACTAAGTACATAGTTTAAAATTGTTTATAGGGACCACAGAACCAAATCAAAAATAGAATTTGGGTTTTTCCCTTTTGGGCAGAAGATTTGATAGGAAAGTGA
>JAULCA010164279.1:1084-12454 GCA_032360845.1 Crassadoma gigantea | reverse complement strand
AGTTGGCCGGGAATGTATTACTTTAGCGACACAGTTGGCCGGGAATGTATTACTTTAGCGACACAGTTGGCCGGGAAAGTATTACTTTAGCGCCATTTTTGCCGTCTACACGTAAATATCTGCAAGTATAAGAATACTGTATGCCGCAGTACCTTCGCCAAGTCAACCATTCTCCCTTTGCCGACAACCTCCATGTTCGCTTAGTGTTAATTTAGTAATTAAAATGTATTTACTATATATTGTATGTTACGCACTTATATTTGCTGTCATTATACATGGTCTATCATCACAGAGCGCGAAAATGGCGAAGATTTAACTGCGGCGAAAATTTCCCCGGTTTCCAGTATTTTGTTTGCAAAGGGGACGTGTTGTTGTTTACAATGACATGATTCATAGTAACAGGATCACCGGATGCAAAATCAAGATGTCTGGTGTGAAATTGTTTGTGTTTTAACTTTGTTCCCCAACATTTCAGAAGTCACAATTAATTGGTGAATATGTCCACGTTACTGAAGCCGTCCATACTATCGGGTGCCATTACGTCAACCGAGTACAAGATTTTCTTACTGCGAGTCCAGCTGTATGTGTTGTCAAATCGTACCACGTCTGAAATTAGATATAAAAAATAATTAATAAATAGAAACAGAGTAACGCTCCTTTGTAATGCAGGTGAAGCTACTGTGACAAGAAACTACTTTGCGGCAAACAAAATTCGTTTTTATTCGTAAGAGGCGTGTCATGGTCCCAAAAACAGATGAATACATACTTGTTTTTATTATACCGAACTTTTAACAGAAGTACAGAATTGAAAATATCGATAATGTAATTAGCCCGCAGCTGTATTGTTATGTCTCGAGAACCACAGAAAAATATTTTTAAAAAAATAGATAAAATAGTAGCGAGGCCAAAAGTATACAGAGCTACACATTCGGAGGCTTAAGACGGTAGTTTTTACTGATATCTAGAGCGTTTTAAAATGGGGAACATGACCAAAAAGGGGTTGAGCAAATGTTGATACCCTTCCGCCCCGCCCCCAAACAAAATTATATCTATAACTAATATATCTTCATGAATATTTCCTTATGAGCAATTACAAACGGATCACAGGGAAATTATAATGGGAAACTGAAATATAATGAAAACACCATAGTAACTTACAAGTGCCGACAGTTTTGCACACGACACTACCGTCGCCCGGATATATATGGCTGGTGACCCTCTCCGGTGTAACAATCTCCTCCATGGTTCCCTTCTGTAGTCCTTCCTGTATCCGTTTGTACACAGCGAAGCCAACGTCATATCCTTCCGTGAAGAATTGCCAACTACAACATACAAAAATGTTGAT
Organism: Crassadoma gigantea; assembly: GCA_032360845.1. Taxonomy (NCBI): domain Eukaryota; kingdom Metazoa; phylum Mollusca; class Bivalvia; order Pectinida; family Pectinidae; genus Crassadoma; species Crassadoma gigantea. The sequence continues at coordinate 11,109 of JAULCA010164279.1, read as the reverse complement.
GAGACAAGAGTATCAGTTCGATCCTTTGATGAACATCAAAAGAATCTCGCTGTCATGTAACGGTATAAAAAATATCAGGCTTTGAAGTCGGGCGTCTCGCCATTGTAATTAATTCGTAATTAATTTGTAATTACAATAATTTGCCAAATTATGAGTACACTAAAATAAGTTCGTTTACAGTATCCTGCGTATTAAAGGTCCCACTCAATATTTTTGTTCTTTATTTTTTCCCGTAGAGAATACTACATACCAAATTACATTTGCTTTCTTATTTTGTTAACTATGGTTCCGTCACATCAATACCCATTAAACACACACTACTGAAATAAAGCAAAACGAACGTCATTTCAAAAGAATGGGTCTAACTTCTCGTTACGTTATATAGGTGAAAACATTAAGATCATATAATTTATGATATCATTCAATTTCAAACTGCCTTCCATACCTTAGCACACTTTCTGGTATGGTGACGTTATATTCAAGGTCCAGAAGCTGTTTATTGCCGACGGTGACGGATGTAAATTTGTCTCTCTCCAAGCTGTTAGCATTGGCGTATAGTTCTTTTGGTACCTCTCCACCTTGGACAATCTGGGTTAATTAACGAATATTACAATTATACGTTTCAAACGTTCATTCACTATACTTTTATTTTACATATCTGATATACACAGATTGATGAGATTTTTTTATGTTCTCATGAGTTATATTTAGAAGATTTGGTTAGGGTTGTTAGTATTTTACTTCCCATTAACAGCTTTGGTCATGTAAGAAGAGGCAGGTTTTGGTTTTGGAGGAAAAACGGAATACACAGAAAAGGACAACGGGAGAAGGCAAACTTTAAGTTATATAACTTGTGTCTTATCCCTTTTGTATGTTTGCAAATAAACTATGTTTGAATCAAAAGGACAACAACCTACAGCCATTACCTAGAGACTGTGCTTTTCACCCAGTGGTTGAGGGCAAATAATCGTAAATGGTCTGATACCGCCATAGCCATATACCATCGCAGCCCCCTCTAGATTTTCCAGACAAAAGAGGATCTGCATCTAATTCGTATCGCAATTGACATGGCCCATTGTCTCGTTGTGCAATAAAATCACCATAAAGTGCAGCATGTGTATGCCAGTAATAAACTATGAATGCTTCCGAATTTGAAACCTATTGGACCATATGTCAAATCTTGACATATGGCTGAACTGTGCTGGAAGAATATGAATGAAGGGCCATAGCTGTCCTACATTTAATATTTCCCTTTTACTATATGAGAATCTTTATATAAATCTCATCATACAAAAAACTAAATCTGGCTGTGATTCATTAAGGTTTCAGAATACGTCTGTTGAACTTCAGTACCAACTGTGGACTGAACGGACGATAAGAAAAATTTAACATATGCTTCTTCCTCATTTTAAACTTCAAGTGATTGCTACCTTATGACAAAGTCCTTTTTAATTTTCGTCACATAACGGTATCTATATCGCATGAAAAATGACTGTTAAAACAAAAACACGCCATTTCTGTTACAACTGGATATAATCAAACGGGGGATTTTAATTGTGTTTTGTTTTTGTTTGTTTTGCATTTGGTTTTGTTTTTATTTGTTTGTTGGTATGGCGTCTTACCCTTTCACCACCATGTGACTTTAGTAGACGTTAATACCATGCTTTGATCTGGATGAGTAAATTATGGTTTTCAGTGGTGGAAGTGTTAACGTCTTCGCTGCACCAAAGGTCATTTAAAGACGGATGTCTAGGGAGACATCAGACGAAAAGATAGAGTTGAGAAGTAAGGATGGAAGATATATAAAACCCAAGTATTGCAATGTAAGCTGTAGGTCGGTTTTGGTATCTCTGATATCCTCTTACAGAAGACACAGAAAACCACCGACTCTGCAGGGGGTCCCACATTGGTAGCCTCTTACGACAACATGCAGTTGGATAGAGCAGGCAAATTGTCTTCCCAAAATTTTAAGGGTGTTTTGCTTTCGGTTAATTGTTGAATTTGCTGTAAAATAGAATGAGTGACATATACTGGACAGGTATAATGTGTATCCCATGTCTTAAGACCTACCATTTCGCCACATCTGGGATCTCCGAGTTTGTCAACAAGTGTACCACCGTAGGCCGCTGGCAACTGATCAGCGTCAATGTATTTAAGCAAGGTGTCTGTGTAGTTACCTGTGATAACAAATACAACGATGCAGACAGATACTTAAACAGATTTAAACGCCCAGTATATCTAATATAATGTATTAATGTTAATCGTTCAAAAATAAAACTTTTTGTAAATTTAGTTTCAAGTAAAAATATAATATTTATTTAATGCGTCAACTTACTTGTACCGAATACTTTAATTTTCTTTCTTGTTCCTTCAGCCACAAATGGTCGTACTAGTTTCCATATCACTGGGAAAATCTTTGGAGCTGTAGAAACAATGTTACATGTAATCACTTTTCTTGTTCAGAAACGAGGTATAATGCTATCGTATGTTAATATTTGACTAGTATTTCGTCGTTTCCATCTAAGATTGTGTTAACCGATTTCGGAGGTTGGGGAAAAAGTAATGAAAACTGTCCGAAAATTATAAGAGTGCAGTATGCTTTCGAAACACGCATTGACTCCAACACACCTCTTGTCACTGCACATTATCAGAGTTATGACGAATCAAAACCAACTCCCATATTACAGAACTGATTTTCAAGAATAACGTTTTCAACATGCCGTATTAAGATTCGCAGTGTTACCGTTGATGATGAAGATAAACTTGAGCCTCTCGGGGTAATTGTCCTCAACGAGTGTGACAAACTGGTTGAATGTGTCGATTCCGGGTTTCCAGAGGTGCCGCATCCCAACCTTCTCCATATCGTAAATTATAGTCTCCTTGTCTATCGGTTTCCCCAACTATAAGATAAGACAATGTAGCTCACTTACACGTGTACAATACTCGTAATGTAATAATGCAGAACCATACATAAAGAACAATTACAGCCTAGTTTGGACTGCATGTTTAAAATGTTATACATTGGCAATGAAACTGCATATTTTGAATTTTTTTAAGATACAGCTTTAGATTTTATTTGTATTTTGCTATACCCTTTTTTTGAATAACGTTAATAAAGGAATTTTAATTTCGAAAGCGACGTAAATTTCGTATGGAAATTTATTCTTATGTTTTATATTTGGTATAATCTATTTGGTAAATACTAGGAAATGAGTAGTTTACACCGAAAAGAAACATACGAATACGAACGAATTTAGCATAGCTATTTACATTATCATTCTTAAACAGCAGACACGACAATAAATCGACATGTATATTTCAAGATAACATACATCTCTTAGTATATGCATGCAGCTTAGTTAATAATTCTGCATACGGGATCACAATAACATCCGACATTACACGGTTCATGTTCGATGGACATGTGAACAAGAATCGTTCGTGTGTTCATTAAGCATGAACTCTGTTAACCTGGGATGCACTTAAACCAGCAGTAAGAAGCGTGCGGTCACGTGATAGTGACAATACAGAATTCATGCAGTTGCCAGGTAAGCAGCAGAACAAAATGTTAGCGTTTTTTCATATCTATTTTATTTTTGTATTGTAAAGGGGTTTTAGTGCCGACAGACGCGTAGACATCGCGGAAAGGAAGGAAAAAGAACGAGAGATAGTTTAAAGAAAAAACATATACAGATATAAGGTTCTGCAGTTAGGTCAGCATATTTAAGTAGAAGTCAAATGTCATACATACTAAGACTTCGTGTGCACACAGCCCGATTCAGCGGTTATTTTCATGTAAGTGACTTATATAATGGTTACAACATGGTGGCACGTCCACAAAATCAAACAGATTGTGCATATAATGGTTGATGTGAAGCCTTTAAAAATAGCTCATTATGCATCAGAAACTCCAATAACTGTTGGAAGAACTATAAAAGAAACACAACAAATCATATTTGGTCCAGTACAGAACTTTAAATGTCTACAATTCCGTCTTTTCGTGTTGCAGAGTTATCTTCTCTTGGGAGCAGGTATTGATTGTAACATCATTAGTTTGTGCGAGAAAATTACGCCGTTTTCACACAAATTTATGACGTTACTCTCACAAACAAATGACGTAGCAATCAATACCTGCTCGCAATAGCAGATAATACTGCAATACGGAAAGACGGAATACCAAGTATTCCACAAGATACGTAGAGTGTATTCCAATGCAAAGTCAGTTATATCGGTACAGAGTAAACTGACATGCAATATGTCTCACTTTGTTAGTTTGGTCCGCCATGACCTTCGAGAATCGTTCAAGGTCAGACAACTTATGGAGTAACAAATCCCTGTGCCCTACCGACGCCATTAGCCCTGTAATGGTAGCACTACACAAGTCAGGAAATATTGACACTACGTTTAGTAACACTAAAGTGATCATGTTTTGTTCCTTTGATTCAAGCATTCTTTCAATATTTGCTTAAGTAACCACGACTTTTGCACTTGAGCTGCAGATTTTACGATCTATCCAGAATTAATGAAAAAAACATTTTCATGGTATGAAATTTAGAAATTGTACAGTGTGAAAGAGCCTTATTTGCATGCATGTTTTTACCAGCGATGTCGTTTTTCTTAGTGTGATTTACTTCAGTTACTATCGGCGGATCGGTCGAGTGGTTAACACGCCGGCCTTCCACGCAGCCGGCATGGGTTCGATCCCCGTAGTCGGCGTAAGTATGGATATTAGAGAAAGTGTTTTTCTCCTGCCCACACAACTCCAACAACCCAGATGGAGTATAAATTGGTCTGTGGTGGATGTTGCTGTATTTGTGCTAAAGCATTCAAATGAGGTGGCATTATAAAATATGCCGTTGGAAGGCCGGTCCGAGTACAAACAGAACACATTACATCTCTAGCACACACACAGGCATACACACAAAGAGAGATATTAACTAGGTGGCGTAGGACTAGTAGTTAGCGCCTGATAAGGCAGCTCTTGCGAATTCCTCAAAAAATGTATTGATTAATGTATATGCTAATTGTTTTAATTGTATAACTATGGACTGTAAAGCACTCTATAGTGCCTCATGTTCGTTAGATAGGGCGCTATATCAAATATTATTAGTATAAAGAACCCCAACACGAGGCTTCAGACACTGGCTCGAAACTGTCGATGTCTCGACAAGTTAATTACAGATGACCGAAGTCGTTAAAATGCCATTGTGATAAATCATGATTTATATGTTGAGATCATGAATTGCATTTATTGTGTTTATAAATTTTTTCCTGAGTTATGGTTAAATGTTTTATTTAAAGTGTATTTGATACATTGCAAGCTCCTTAAGTATCGACAGTTCATAGAATTATTACGTATGTATGCAATGTATTCGGAATTATTCAGTATTAAGTATTATATAGCTCAAGTATTATGTAGCATAGTAACCGGAGTACACATGGAAGTTTCCGTTAACTTGTATAATCGATAGTTAATTGACATTTATTCCACGAAATGTTCTCAAGAAATTATTTCATTATATTATACAGTTTAAATGTTCCTTACCAAAGGTATGACATGTGAAATGGTAAAAAAAAAGCAACCCATGAAACATAACAAGACTGGTACATGTGAACAATGCATTTGATTCAACAATTTCACCGCAGTGTTATCCGAACGCCCACGAGGCGTGTAGCGATGTTGTCAACAAACAATTCTCAGTATGAGAATTTCCCCTCCGCCGTGAGGCATGTCTTGTCCAGGGGAAACTGTTTTCGTTGTTTCTGTATTGTTATACTTTATTATAGAGACAGGCACTAGTTAAACGACAGGAACATGTGCGTGCAGAAAAAAGAGGAATAGGAAAGAAAGTCTGTCACTACATATCCAGTATACAGTTTACGGTGTTGTAAGACTCATTTATGTCCAAGGGTGAAGGATAGGGAAAATCAGCCCAAGGAGTTTTCAAATTGTATAAAACCCAAGGCGTTCGGATGTTTTGACATAATTTGGATTTCCATGGGGGAATATCCCTATCAAACCAACCTTGGGGAAGAAAAAATAATTTTCCTTACTGCAGCACCTGCTTGGGAACACCAAGAATGCATTTTGACTGGCTACCATTCTGAAAATATTATTTTGCCCCTTTGGCCACGAAGTTCCTTTTTTGGAAATTCAAAATACGTCTCGTTAAACTTTAACACGGACAAAAGTATCCTGTTTTTCCTGACATTTACTTCCAACACATTTTAATCTTCAATTGAATCACGTCGGCTTTTTCCTTATTACTGCATGGGAATTTTCAAGATACGAAGGTGAATTTTTATATTAACAATAACATAGTAACTGAAATATTTGTTAATGCAAAACGAAGAAAACACAGTCGAAGCGTGTTGCTACGATGATAACTGTGGTTGTTCGGATACTATAGTTTGATTCTTCATCGATATATGGGTAAATTATGTAAAATACACAATTTTTTGTGCTCCTCAGGCTTTAAAATTCCAGCTGAATGAATCTGTTGAGTCCTTCACATTATTTTTTTTTCATTTAAAACGGTCGTTAGTAACGCACTCTGGTAATGATGTGGTCGAGTATTCCTGAACGAAGTCGCCATTATTACTTTTACAGTCGAAGAAATAAATGTGCATCCATGGAATAATATGGTTAGCCTGCTTTGTTGCATAATTAGACATAAATGTTCACGGATATGCTCGATGTTTCAAGATGTTGACGAATACAAGTAATGACCGTCATTTGATTGTTATCTCTCGCTTAATCGTTTACAGCGCCATATTAATAGAATTAAGTGTCGATCCGCTCAGTCTTTTTTTTCAAAGCGTAAATGCTAATTTATGCTACGCTGAAGAAGGGAAAGCTATCAAATATATTTATTTCCCTTACTTTTTCCTTGTCGATGTCAGTCATATTAAACCAGAAAAGAGAACAAAATAACCTTCACTCGCACACATACCTTTTTGGACTGTTCCTTCATGATCGTGGTGAACAATTCTAGCCGATAAACTTTATGTTTTATCAAATCTATTTTTCTCGCACATGCACATAACCCTGAAATGTCAAATGTTAAAATCATGCACGTGCACTGATAATCAGATTGTTTTATCAGTAAGTCAGCCGCCGATCATCAATATCGTGATTGACAATTTTGCAAAAAACGTTTTTTCGGTCTTTCAAAATGATAACACATAGGCCAAATAATTATTTCCTTTCGAGGTTTTCGCATAATGTGAGTAAAGTCATTTGTAGTGAAAAAATCAATTTTTTCCAAACCAAAGAATATTTTGATATCAAATTGTGCTGACAGTGAATAATTAGATAACGTATAAACAAGAAAAATAATAAATCACACACCTTTAAAATCCAATCGACCTAAAGGATCCACCCATATAGGGCAACCCTCTTTGTCAAATCCACTGGTTCCGCCGGTGAAGTACTTCTTCACAACATCGGGAGACTTAAAGTCCTCTAGAATTGTGTCTACATTATTTTTCTCTCGCCAAGACAAACTCTGCAAATTAAAGGTTAAGAGTCAAAATGGCTCGCCCTTAAAATGCTTCATTTTTTTGCACCATAACTAATATCTGAATGCAGGTATATTTCTAGCCCGAGTTTCACCAGACTTAGACATTTTGACAGGTAGATGTCTGGTAGGGCCCACACCAGACATCTATCTGCCTAAATGTCTAAGTCCGGTGTCAGGGCCAGATGAAACTCGGGCTAGTATATTTCGAGAGAAATATCTGAAAACGTTGAATACAAAACACACTGTACTATTTATTTCTTTTCTAGTTTTGGGTGGACCCAATGGAATTGCTGAATCAGTCTTCACAGACTGCAATATAGCAGTTATCAGCTTTCGCATTCTGAACATCCTATGGATATGCCATGGCAAAACCAAAGATATCAAGAGCGGAACCTTTGAATGTCAAATAGTAAGAATACGGGTATACCCATGGTGGAATATATTCTGAGAGGTGGGGAGAAATTACGAAATAAGGAAACTTATAAGGTGTAAACGTTTACGAAATAAAGCATTGTATAAGGTTTGTTCTCAGTTGAGATCAGCTTTTTCTTACGTTAATATCGGTCAATCTTCAAGAACATGAAAAAATTCTTGAGCATTTCTTAATGAACATGAAAAGTAATTGGTACTAACTTTCATAATATATTTACTCTCGAACTTTTGTATATAATTACAGTTCTCCCAATCGTTTTATAAAACACAATATAACATAAACTTACATTTCTCAGCATCTCCTCTGACTTGGTCAGGTCAAAAGTTCTAGCTGTAAAAAGAAAAAAATATTTCGATTCTTAAAGAATATCTTCGATAAACATATGTATCTGTTTGCTTTAACATGTAAGAAGATTTCGTTAGATTTTCTGGAGTTTATTTGTATAAAGACGCTGAGATAGGGTGATGAATTGGAATGACGATGGTGTACATGCAAGAGCGTGTTACTTACCTCTTAACCACCGGAGAAGAAAGTTATCGTCATGGTCTGGCTTAAGAACATCTTGGACTTGGTTTCTGAACTGCTTGTATAATATAAATCAATAGTTACGAATAAAAATGGTGTTATTATTTTTTGAACATCTAAATATTTTATTATCAAATTTTACATATTTGATTGAAGCATGTTACGTAAGCGCAAATTTATATAATGTTATAGAAGCTCGCTTAGTTGATTTCTTTATACGTCGGTAACGTTGTGCGTTGAACTCACTGTCACATTTTTCGGAAGAAATATTCAGACATTTACATTTTTCTGATGCATAAATAAATAGACAAACAAGCGTTAAAACTAAACTACTCTCCGGTGTAGAGCATTAAACGTTTACAGACGTGCTTTGTGGGCGATATCCACACAAATGAGTGCAAAATTGTAATTTTCAGAGAAGAATTCCCTCACCCATTTAAAATTCCTTATTGATATCTTGAATTGTTGACGATAACATTTTTTTTCGTTTACAAACGGAAATTCATATAACGATTAACGCGTGAGGTAAAATATTACATAACCAACTATAGTAAGATTGTAGAGGTATTCATTTGTCCATAATGACAATAAGAAGGCAGACTGAATATAATCTATCATAACGTGAACGCAAAATGTTAGCACTACTACGAGTCGTATTGTGTCATACGATATCTTTTAAAGGCTTCGTTTAAATGGGAATATCCCATTAAGTGACTTTTGATAAAACTGTATGCATGTTTGTGCCAATTGGTTGGTGATTATATCTGGTTATGGCGGTTTATTCAGACCACTTTTCAATCAATAAATTGTCTATGTTATGTATACTTTGCCAAAAGAGTTTTACGTCTGTATGTGTCATCGTTTACTACTTGTGTGACATCCTGTTACAAGTGCACCACGAGTTTTCGATTTCAGAAAGAGTTTGCCAGAAAATAGTGCGTCATTTACAGATAGTAAAATGTATTTCTCCTCTTAGGATTTTAGTTAATATGTCCAAAGGTTAGTAGATCTAAATTCAGACGTGAAATGAATTTGCAATGAAGCGTAACTTAATATCGAACCCCCAATAGTTTGAGCATTTGTATGAGTATCCAAAAACACTATACTCCAATTGTCTTACGCTTCTTATTTCAAACGTTGGCTTTCTGTATCTTCAAACGATGCATTTAATAAATCACTTATCTCTCCTAACTCGATGGCTTTCTGTATCATCAAACGATGCATTTAATAAATCACTTATATAAGTGAAAACATGTCAACAAAATTTGTGAAAGAATATTATTGTAGGAATTAACTTGTGTGAATATAAACAATTACTTACTATGTAATGAACCACTTCCACATGAGTTATACAAAATTAATTTTAAGATTAGGTAGGGTTCGATCTAAACCTAGCGAGTGCTCCCCTAACTCGTTGGCTTTCTCTATCTTCAAACGATGCATTTAATAAATCACTTATCTCTCCTTACTCGTTGGCTTTCTCTATCTTCAAACGATGCATTTAATAAATCACTTATCTCTCCTTACTCGTTGGCTTTCTCTAT
>JAULCA010164168.1:0-14851 GCA_032360845.1 Crassadoma gigantea | reverse complement strand
TTCACTTAACTGTTTACATTATTACGAGATATCATAGTGTCTTACTTACTTGTTCAGATTGTCGAAGATGATAGTGTAATTATATAACTGTCATGTTATTATTTTGATTGGAATCTTTTGCTTGAATAGTGAAGTGTGCAAGATTGTAATGGTTGTTTTGTGTATTGTTTAAGCTTTCCTGAGGAGGAGTACAACCACATCTGAATTTTGCAGTGGAGACCAGCAAACTAGGCACCAGGACCGTCCCGTGCAACGGGTCAAGGTCAGCCACAGGTCATCTACAACTGGCAAGACACGGTCACTCTAAGGTCAGTCAGAGCTCAACAGATGTGGAACTCTTAGTGGACACTAGGGTTCGAGAGGAGCGCATAGCGCGCATCATGGATTCCAACCGTCAGTAAAGGCTACGGTTGGTCAGCGGTGTCAACTAGACTGATACTATTGGTCCATTTAGTCATACAGTTCAGACAGGAGTAGACAGCAAAGAACTATCATCATATTATAAATTCAAGGAACTATCATCATACTATTAATTCAAGGAACTATCATCATATTATTAATTCAAGGAATTTTTGTGTCATATTTTGCATTCAAGAAACATTGACTGGTACCATGAAAGTCGCCGGCTTATTTGGATTGAGAACTTTTGTATTGAAATCAATGTGTAAAAATATGTAAATGTATGTACGTGAATGAGTGAATGCTGGAGAGATAGTAAAACTGTTTAGTGAGGTGTGCTGTTGTTAAGTGTAAATACATTGTTTGTATTTGTGTAACTTACTAGTTTGTTTTGTTAATTTCTAATTATCTCTACCGACGCTCGTCCCGCGTTACATCTGAAGAATGAAATGATTATGTAAGCCGTTGTCAATGACATTTTTAAAGCGTTAATATAGGTGTTTAGACCAAACAGGGAACGAGAGTACATCATTTTTTAACTGAACTCGGTACCCGACACAACTTGTTAGGGTGTTTTCGTCACCTTTCACACGTGATCTTGAAATAAAGAACTGTGTTCCCTATATTGATAAAGGATTGTCAATCATTTGTCAAATGCAAATTCATGATCAGTTTCAAAGGATAAAAATGATTATAAAATTGGTGGACAACACTTTTTAAGTGTTAGTTTATATAGAAATCGAATATTTCGATGAAAGAGAAGTTATTGTTTAATCCGTCTACGTTTTGTGAGTGCGGTGTCCACTGCGCCACCTGACTTACCTTAACAGCAATTCTTTAACTGAATAACAGTTTCATTTATAATTATTTATTTTCATACTCTCTATTTTCGACTTATTGCACCAATACAATATTCTTTTTAGATCGATGCTTCTTTTTTTTGTATTTCTTTTCATAATTTTACCCTTGAAAGTTATACCAGACATGGGAAGGGGGTTTGGTTGTGTGAGAGAGGGATCGGCAGTCACTATTAATATTAGGGACGATGACAGCGGAGAAAACAATTTAAGTATTTTCCTTTCTAGCACAATGGCGTCTCAGGTTTTGTCATGTCGTTAATATTTCGTTATATCATCGTACTTACACATTCGCAACATCAAATTATCAATGCCCTTGTCAGACCCATGGATAAACAAAATCTTATACAAATAAAGATAAAAAGTGCTGTGTCGATCATTTGTAATTTTAGTTCATCCCGTGCGGTTTAACAATATTGGCATTTGTATCAGAGTGACAAAACAAATCGACTTTGATATATCCTAATGTACACCTAAGGGGTCCACACAAACCAAGGAATACCAGGTTACTGTTTTATTTCTTTATATTTTCATCTCGAACTTATGTCGTACAAATAATCTTCTCACAAGACGTTTAAATATCGATTGAGCTCCTTGACTCTCACAGACAAACACGTAATGTTTCCAAAGGTAACAAAACATGGAGACTAATGCATGTTTTCCTCAATCTATCTGTGAGTAGTTTACATCGATGTGTTTCTTTAAATTAAGTACCATATCTGGATAAGTCGAAATCTCATCAATATGATAAAAAACATTCTCCATAATTGTTTTGTCGGAAGATTATATGTTGTACGTGTTTTTCTTGAGTATATATTCTCTTTTAAATGCTTAACTATTCGGTCACACTTTTACATATTGGTCATATGTATTCACTAGAAAGGTTAAGGGCTTACATATTTGATAGTATTGATCTTAATGACAAAATGTGCTTTTATTTATATCCTAGATATTTTAATTCATAACTGTAATGACAAATATTTGATGAAAATCAATCATTAAACATAATTTATGATGAATTATGTGTTGTGCATCATGATTGATATACGTCCGATGACAAGGAAAAAACCCCAAAACCCAATCACTCCGACATTTAAAGTTGCAAGTGATCACACGCATATGATAAATGAACGAGGAGGAGAAAGGTATTCATATACGAACATCATTATTATGCAGCTGAATCAGTAACATAAATTATGGTATCATTCATTAGAAATATAGAAGTTACGAGGATGTTTGGGAGCTGTATACTAAAGCTGGGCCTGGCTAAAGCGTTGTTGACCAGGAATGGTCACACATTAATAAATACTATTGACATTGCTCTATTACACATGATTTGTATTACAGCTTTGGATATTTTGTATTTAATTAATTTAAATGCGAAGAAAACGTTCATTACTTATTAAAGGTCATGTCAAAATCAAGATTGAAGAACGGCATTAAAAAGTTAATGAACATTTAATAGCAACATTTATCAACCTGACACTTGAAATACTTGAAATTGTATCTAAATGCATTTATATTTCATTTCAAAATATTGTATTAAATCAATCAGATTTAAAGGGAATCAGGCAACAGGCGAAGCCTAAACAAGCTCTTTCCCTGGAGGTACATCTCAAACAATAGCAAAAAATGAACTATGGCTTTTTACGTATATAGATTAGGAACATAATAATTAGATCAGTATCAATGAAGATAGGAGACCCCATACATACAAGCATGTACATACATACATACATATTGACATTTAAAATATGTTGGTTGATTCTAGATATCTCTAAACACAAACAATAATAGCAGAATTAAGATCTTCACTAAGGAAACTTCCTTTAGTCAATATATTAACATTAAGCATTAGATGTTTATAAAAGTTTAAGTCAAAGTTTAAGTGTTAATTCAATTTTTTTACATGCTGTAAATGAGACAGTGAGATTTCCACATGTTGTCTTTGAGTTATATATCTAGGGCAATGCAGAAAGAGGTGACTCACATCTTCATTTTCATTACCACATATATAAGAGGGATTAACATTCAGATGGTCTCTACAGAGATCAGAGTTCAACTGACTTACACGATATGGAAGTTAACATAGTATTATTTCAAAAATTAAGTTACATCATATTTGATAACCTAAGTACATACATCTTCATATTTTTTAGTATGGCATGATAAACAAGTTGGTTTTTTTAATTCACTAATATATTTCAAATTAAAAAAAAAACATTCAGGTCTTTTCCACCTAGACATTATGCTAGGAAAGAAATTGTTAAAATATGTATTAGATCTATAAAATGTTGGTATGTATGCATATAAAGCCTACCCTGCGCCAGGATAGCAACTGTCAGTGGACAATTGCCAGATGACCCTAATCCTTGTAGACCATGACATCCTTTGGTAAGAAAAGGAAATGATACGAAATTTCAAATATAAATATTTAAACATTCATTGGATAAATAGGTGTTAAAGTACTTAAAGCGTTTGTTTATTATTATTCATTTTCAATTGCATCGTTTCCATCGAATTTTAAAGTGTCAGTCAATATGTGTCTGGCTGCAAGTGGTTCCGCTTGTTAAAATGGGTGTTGAACAATATTGAAAGAGTTATTGCGGCAGTAACAGCAATTGTGTTTGTACTTTATGTGTCGGGTTCGTTGTATTTTATGTGTTGGTCCGCATTTTGAGTAAACTAATCCTGTGGTTTAGATTATATGCAAAACCAAAGTAAACATCGGGATTAAGAATGGACGTAATTTATGAGATCGATTTAGGTACGAGATATGTGCCAGTTACTGCTGACTTAATATTGCTTGCATACCAAATTATTATTGAATATTAATATTAAATTTCAAGTCTAAGAAATTTCCAGGTGTCTTTTAAGTTGGTGAGTTATACGTATATTCTTGGTTGATGAACTTGAACCTTCTGTTTCCGGATAATGACAGGTGAGGACACGGAATCAATTATGTGTGACTGCACTTTACTCTTTCAGCACGTGGCGATCCAGGTTCATATGTACTGATAAACTGTCCAATCATTGATGGTGATAGGATTTCCCGTTATAAATGACATTAAAATATCCGTGCACATTGCATGTTTCACATATTGTTTTTCCAAATAAATGCGCGTTCTGGCCGATACATAATTTAAGAAATTCAGTACAAGTAAAAGGAATGAACAAAAATAATACAATTAAGTATCATATACATATGTTTCTATTCTCTGAATATTTCTTAAAATATATCTATACATAATTCCCGTGTTTAAATGTTGCCTTAATGTTACAATGTCTAGTTTGAGTAACGGTTTCTTTATACTTTTGCATGGTTTGTTTTTTTATTTTTAAATATATCCGGCTGAAATAAATGTACAAATGTTGAAGCACTTGACTGGAAAGCTTTGTGTGTTTGAGTTTTGCGTCCTTGCAATAGATCAGATACGAAGACAATGAACGTATATGACTGTACATCTCAAAGGAAACTGTAAAGTTTAGTCACACTGGATGGTCGGTTAGCGCAGTGAATGACGCTTTCACCAAGGCGAACTGAGTTCGATTCTCCGGTCGAAAATTAAAAAAGCTGTAGGTTAAGTCATAATATCAACGTAGCTTTATTCTGCAATAAGATCTGTCATAAACCGTTGTAGATTTTGGTATGATAAAGTCATACATATACATCCATGGGTTTTGAATTTCACTCGACATCGATTTCATTTATGTGTTAACGATCAAAAACAAAGATACAATATATACAACATTGTAGAAATTATAACAAAATCCTAACAAAGGGACCTGTTAAACAAGGAAACACAATAAGAAAAAGGTGCTATCCCAAGTTCTAAAGACCGTTTTCTAATGAACACAACATGAGTCCCCCTATGAAAACAACTTGACTAACCACAAATCTAAATCATTGTAAGAGATCCATACCACTGCCAGAAACTATACTGATGAAATTTCAAACATTTCACCGTTATAGCAGTATATTTGGGAAGATCATTTCTGAAAAAAAAACATAAACTTTACCAACGTTATGGACACAGTGAGTAATTAAAGACGAAATAAGCAGACAGATTATTAACCAATTGTTTACGAGAAAATGCAAAGGAACCAAAAACTACATTAACACTATACTTATCAAAGTATTGTCTGCATTGCAACAATGATCCTTAAAAGGACACTCTTCTGATTTTATAATTTTGGTTGTCTATGAGTATGGTGATTGGCTACCTCTGGGATTATAGTAGGAGTGGTGAAGTATTTGGTAACCAAGTTATAAGCAAGATTGACGGCGGAGTATTAACAACGTTAGTTTTGCTGTCACCACAGTATGTGAGGTATTAATCACGTTTCTTTGGTGATTTATCAACAATCATATTACGCTGAATATATAAACCAGCGCTGTTTGTGATATCCTGCATTTCCAAATGAGGAATAGCACAACCAAAATGGTATGTATTTGCATCATTATATGTTCGAATCTAAATATTTGACTCGACTAAAGTACCATTGATTTTGTAGCATTGTGCTGTCATCTACTGTTGTAGATACAGATTAAATCGTTTTGATCAAACAAGAACTCGATTGTATGATTAATAGTGTATGTAACTTCTGTTTATGTATTAATCAAAGTTCACATACCATTAACGAAGTCAATAGAATGTGTTAAACTCATTTGCCATTTGAAGGGTTAGTTTATGAATTATAATAAAACAAAAACAAAAACAAAAAAGTCTGAAAATACTACAGTAACCTGTCTCGTTGATTTACTTGGTAAAAAATCAATGCAAAATAGTTCGTCACAAGTTATGCAAAATTGCAAAAGATATTTGCTTACAACAAATGAAAATATAACATTATCAAATTAAAGAAGAATATGTAAAAAAGGAAAAGAAAAAACAACCATATTACCGAATTTGAATTAAAGATTGTCCGGGTTGATTGAATGCAAAGCATTATGTCATAAAACACGCAATAAACTTAAAACTATCTTCTCATATATTCATATATAAAATGAACTTGGTAAAATTGTAAAAAAAAATGTTCTTCCCTCATATTCTGTTTATTTTGAAAGAAATTTGTGCATTTTCATTATACTCATATAATGAGCAATATAACCGTAATATGATATATACTGGCAGTGTAAACGTTTTTGAAGTAAAGTTCATGTTCGCGGCTTTTTGAAATATTATTTAATGATAACATTAAATGGATATTCAAACACGAACGACATCAATATTTAGATGCATTTTTTGAGATGTTTGCAAGAACAGCTGAAAGAAAAATATGTAAAATAATATTGATCTCAATATATAGAATAGCTACGTTAGATGATTTTTTTGAGATATTTGCAAAATCAACTGAAAGGAAAATATATAAAATGCTATTGATATACAAAAATTATCAATATAGGCATTGATGATTTTCAACTTAGTTTTTTCTTCCTTCTGTCTTTCATAACAAGATATTGATGAATAATGTTATTACATTTGAAATGTTATAAAATTTAATTTTGAAAAAGATCTTAATTTGATTCATTACATAATTCTGTTTCAGGCTTACATGTATCTGACTTTCCTTGTGTCCGTTTTGACATTGGCAGTTGTTCAATGTGGTGAGTAAAATTTTTCTTAATTATTTGAAACTTTAAATAGAGATTACCATTGTGTCGCTTTTCACACAGGACACTCAGGACCCAATGTGTCATTCATTTCATTCATTTCCAAAAAAAAGAACAAAAATAAAAGAAAGGGAAACGCTTATAATATCAAATGGCATTTCCAATTGCATTTCCAATGGCATATAGCAAATACTCATTATTTGTCACAAATTACCTCATTTTGGTTTTTTAAGTTTCAAAATATCTTAGGTATCCATCTTTCCTGCATGGAAATTGTGAAAGGGTGATTAACGGGATATAAAAAAGTACTACACGTTTGTTTTCAAAATGACCTGGATTTCATTTTAGTATAGAACATAGGAGAGAAGAATAAGATTTCTTATAAATGTAGTATGTGACCCTTATAGGCTGACGTCGGCGAGGCATATTTAAAAGCGTAAGTCATGACAAATTCATCAACGAGTTTCACAAAATTTTCTTCGGTCCATGGTTTATGTGACATTTTGATCACTAGTTAGATAAGTACACTATCACCTTCATCATGTACAAAACTGTGCACATATTCACGAGTTGATTTTGCTACGCTGGTGTCAACTGAATGTACAACAGGATGCAATTCAACCCGGCAAGTGGAGTTAGCTACTATTTGCTTATTACTTTTTCATTATTAATACAAGAGTCTGTGAGCAGCCTCATCTCAATTCAGACCTGAACCTCTGCAGCGTGTATAAATATCTTTTTCTCTGCCACGTTAATATATTTCTCTGTCTGTACAACACTTGAAAGTTATTACAGTAAAACAAACATTTTCATTACGGTATGGTCTTTGCCTGTGTCTTAGCATGCACCTATACGATAACAACTTTGATTCATATTTAACGGCATTTAGGAAAAGATACAGTATTTGTATCAATCTATGTCGTTGTTTTGCAGAGGACTGAGGGGCGGATTTAAAATTATTAAAACCGGCAATGACTTCAAAAAATCGTGGAATCTAATAGTTCAAGAACTTTTTGGCATTGACAAAACCTCTAACCAGTTTTCTTGAACGTAAGACAGATTTCGGAAATCTTAAGACAGGATTGAGAGGTGGTATTTCTTTAAAAAGGAATAACATATCCCATGTCAATGGTAGGTTCTTAGGGACACTTGATGATAAGTCGTTAATTGATGTGTCGTGTTATGCACTATGCCTACAACAAATAATAAACAGATTAAAGTATAAATCGATATTGATGCGCTCAAGTAAAATTAATAAACTATTTTAGTGCTTTGATATTTCAAAAACATTAAAGGGTTAGCAGAAAAGAGGTTCCAAAATGTGGGCACATACAGTGACTTATCAATACAAGTCTTATACGCTAGGCAGATAAATTACGAAATATCATTTTCAGCGTGAATTTGATCTGACCCGACTGTTATCTTGCTAAAACCTTACTGTACAAACACACAAAAATGAAATTAAAAAAAATAAAGATATGCCCATATGTAAATCATAAAAAGGTGTTATATATCATATTGAAGGCAATTGTAAGATGATATTAAGTAGTACAAAAACAAATTTGTTTTACATTATAAAATGAGGCATAAACCCAATTTAAAAAAAAAGTGGAGATGAAATGATGGAATATCATTGAAGTTAAAGAGTTATTTAAATTAATTAAATGTTCAAATTCATTGATTAACGCCCAATAAAAAATATGATCGGAGACAATTTTCATTCTCTTTGCAAAACCTTATTTGTGTAATGCTTTTATCATCAACGTGGATTTGTTATAACGAAATCATTTTTTTCTTATTTAATTTAAATGTGAACAGCAGCAAATACTTATATACATGTACATTAGAACTTAGATGTGTTAAATAAAATCGGACATTTTCATACATAAGTGTCATTTTGCTTTTTGATTGAGTCAACTGTTTCAACATCTTTTTCTCATTACTATTTTCGATAATTGAAACATATCTTACTGCAGGATGCATCTGACATCACCGACTGATACTTTTATGGTTATCTGACATAAAAAAATATTGTCAATCTTCAAATTATGCATTTTTTAGTAAATGTACTGTGCGTTAAAGATTGCAATCAAATGAGATTTGCTGCAAACAGTTTATAAAACATATTTAGACAAAAGGTTGAAAATAGTACGGCATCGTTGACAAAATTCATCGCGACTGATTTTTATTAAGAAAAAATAACACATACAGTACCATGCCGTAAGTATGGCAAAACATGACCGCCAATGTTCTATTCACTGACGCTTGGGCTACAAAATAAAAACCGTTTATCAATAGAACAAACTAAGGTTACTACCTTATCACTTTAGTACTTTGTGATAAACCCTTTCTGGATACCTACTTGACGTAATTGTCTTGGGATGGACACGTAAATGTTCCCAATAAAGGTTTATTACTATATAATTATATGTAAATGACACTGAAAGCAAATGATATATATTGAATGCATTATTAATGTTGTTGTTCTTGTTGTGAGATATGTTATATGCTTAACTCTGCTATATTTTATCGGTTTTGTTTTACCTTGGTCTCGGTCACATGTTTACTGTAGTGTACTGGGTTACTGTACAGTGCAGTGCACAGGTACAGACGTAATGTTATGGTAACAGGTTCAAATTTTTCTCTCCTTATATTACTCTTGATTTTGTATATCCATGCAAATCGCCTCCTGTTATGTTTTGTCGAATAACCTTAGATATTACTTGTTCCTAGAGGTTAGTAATACGGGAATGTACTTCGATTCTACACTAGTTAATTTACCTTGATTTTTTTTAATATTCCTTATTTTCCATATGTATACTTTTTAAAAAAATACTTATCAACTTTATTGAAGCATTGCATCGGTTAACATGACAGTGCCCTTACTTGCAAGCTTATGGTTCAAGAAAGAAAGTAATACCTTTGTTTTTATGTGTTTCAGAGACCCCTGATTGTTCTTCATCTTCCTGTTCAGCAACCCAAACATGCCAGTGGACATGTAAAAGTAAGTCTATCTTAATAACTAAATTACATGATGATTATCATACCGTGTTTTGATTTTGATATTTTCATAATGGGGATTAAACATAGCGGAATGTTACTTTCATTCTGAAACTGCAGTTTTGATTTTGCAATAAAACTTTAAAAGAATATCTACATATTTTGATCAATAAAATTTATTTTATCATTTTTTTCTATGAAACTTGATCACAAACATTTTTTTTTTTCAGAAGCCGGAAAAGAGATTGGTGGAGGTACGTATTTCAGTTAATATAGTAGCAAAAATAAGGTCATGCATTATTTTCAAAACTCTAAGACATAACGGTTAAATGATTTCAGTAATTGGAATGAAAAGTCGTCATGCTTGTTTAGCTTTAAAATGACTCATGGCTCAGTGCATTATGAAAGTTTTGTTTTGGGCATAACTGTAGCTCGTTGAACCAGATTAATTCCGTTAACTAAATAGATCAGTCCGATTGAGTGATGGTACATTAAAAATAATTCAGAGGTCAAGGTTCGAAATACAGTCTAGCTGATTTTTTACACACAGGACACTGTTGGTTTATATTTTGCTATTCACTTATCAAAGCTTTATTTCTGCTAGGAATTACACTTTCTAATACAAAGGTACCGATTTTTGCATCGGTACGGGGATCCTCAAGAATATTTCTGAATATATTGAGCCTAGAAAAGTAATTTATATATAAAATTAGTGTAAATAACATCAACATTGACATATTTCATTTGACAAACTTGGCGTTCATCTGAAAGTTAAGAGATGATATCACAATAATATATATATATATATATAAATATGACGCCAACATATTAAAGAAACCCAGTATTGTTTATACTTAACACAATAAAAATATGTTATTGTTATACAGTATGAAGTATGTTGTTGAATTTAGGATTGACTACAACCACGGATGGATAGGTAAAATTAACAACTTTCCCCAAAACGACCTGTACATAGTAAAGTGTATGTAATATTATTAGGTTTGTAAATTCTATACGGCGTTAAACTTGGATTTATTCTAACGATTTATTTCAGCTTTAACAGCCAGTTGCACAACACTCAACAAAGCATGTGGAAATACAACAGTAACAGACGGGCAATGCGAACCTACATGTAAGTTCCGTTTTCTTACCAATTACAACAGCACAGAAAACATTTTATTATCATACAATTGTATAATCATATGAAACAAATGTATCCACTTGCAATATATCTCTTTCCTCTAATTTAATTAGCTTAATGAAATGTAACCGGTAACTAGTTTAGCATAACTTTTATTGTATCAACAGCAACCTGATTGCTATAAACTTCATTCTATAATTCATAGTTTCATGATAGCTTCATGATACGATAACAAAGACACATGCTAGTTTAACTCCACTTCTTCGCATTTGCGTATCTGAATTCACATAATATGCACTTGTAGCAATTAGGCTTCCTAACGTCAACGTTATCTGTGTGTCGTGGAAAACACTAGTTAAATAGGTTTTTCTACATACATAAAAAGTTTAACGCGAAGCGGTACATACTATCACCGTCATATGATAAGTGGGTAGTTGTTTGCATCATATGAAATATATAAGAGTAATGGACGTGAAAGCAAAACGTATTCAACCTATCTGTTAGAGATCATAAGCGCAAAAGAAAAAGTATACATGTAGTAAGGGGGGGGCATACACATGTAACATGTAACGCCGTAAACTATTGTTATCAAGCTCCTCTGATCTTACATGAATGACATTTAAATTTTCTATGAGTTTGAAGTTTATCCGTTAAAAATACCTGATATATCTATCGGACACTGTTTCCGTAACTGACATTAAGGACATAACCCTGTACATTAAGTTGGAAATTCAGCTCACTTTGCTAAGCTTTTAAGATAATTAATCTTACTAGAACGTTTCAGATAAATCTAAAGCAGATTACCCAAGTGATCGGGCAGACACTGTTGTAGATTGTTGCAAAGGACGTAACGGAGTGTATAACAGTTTAATAATGGTTGATATCAAACTTTACCGAGCTCCTTTGGTAATAAATCTTCCCATGAAGTTTGAAGTTTATGCATAGAAAATTACCCGTGGTATCGAGCGGGAAGCATTGAGCAATGTATGATACGGGTAATGCGCGGTAAATGATGGTCAGATAATAGTGCTTATCTGACCGCTTTAAGCTCTTATGGTGATTAGTGTCCCTATGAAGTCTGAATTGAATTTGTAAAAAACTGCTGGAAACATTAAGCAAACACTGTTTCAGCAATTTATTAAAGGAATTTATCTCAGTCGAATAATGGTGGATATCGACCTGGTCTGATCGTTCTTGGTAATTAATCTTCCCATGAACTTCGAACTTAATCCATTGAAAATAACTCGAGATATTAACGACCCGTTCACATAATACTTCTTTTGTTTCATTTTCAAGAAAGGTCCTACGATTGTTTGTATATGTAGTCTGTTACGAAACAGAGAAATCTTGAGTTATTGCAAAAGAGAAGTATTTCTAAGTATGTGTTAAGTTGGAAAACATAATTAAACTGCCAGCGGTTTTCCAAAAGTCAAAAACATTAAATTTCAATTTGCATATGAAATATCAATAAAAGCCTATGAATACGAATTGTAGCAAGCGTCTGGTGGGATACGATTAAATTTCTTGGCATACTTGTAATAAAGGAGGTGTTGCATTGTGGCCTTCAAAAGATTTTATAATGTCTAGCATAAATTATGTATTTAGTACGAAATACACTTTAAAACAATGTTTTCAAATGAACACGTTTATGACTTCTTAATTGTGATTTTAGGACGTCAAGGGCAAAGCACCACCAACATATGTCATTGTACCTCTTGGCCGACTATGTCAAGAACCAGTTGGCCATTCTTCATTACTATGAGGCAGTTTTCCGGATATATCGGAATATTAAGTGAAAACACGTTGCTCAATCTCATTCCAATTCATCGTCCTTTGACGCGATATCGGAATACCTACTTTCCTTTCAGTTTTGTTTCCTTTATATTTTAGTTATTTCTTTTTACACGGACGTTTAACAGTTGAAAATGTTTGGACCAACTGAAACCAATTTGGTACTGGTGTTTCAACTCATTTTGTCCTCAATGTCGTTGCTTTTCTTGTCTTAATGACATTCTGAATGTGACTCTACCTCTTATTTGCTGCCACCTGAAATACTTTCATCTTTTTGTCTCCAAATGGCCGTAGTGATAGACTCAAACGATTCATGAAAGGTTCCGTTAATAACCACCCATCAAAACCAATTATAGTCAAAAGGGGAGATATTTTTCACATATATTCTATTGGGCTCATGTTGTTCAAATATGTGAAGTGACAAAGGCAACATCAAACTCTTCATCTTATTCAAATAGATGACGCTGACGTTTAAGTCAGTAGGGTCAATAAGTTTAAAGTATCAAACAACTTGTTATCAACTACCATAATTCTTGGATAATGTTTGTGTGAGCAGGAAGAGGAGGACGTTTGTTTAAATGATTGACATTTTTCAAGAAGAGGAGGAACAAATATATTTAAATATTCAAACATCTTCTTTTAAAGAATACTAAATCACTGAATCATGCTATTGAAACAGTGACAAGCTAAGATGAAAGGCTATCGCATATTTTGAACATGCTTCTTTTACCTCTTATCTAGATCACAAGTTTAAAATTCAGCGTGATGATTACGGCAGAAGTTAATATGAATGAAGGACTTTCATGATTGTTCAAATATAGACCTTCATAGCTTTTAATGGTCATATAGTTACAATAGGATACTTATGAGTGTATTTAAAATTTCCTATTCTATGATGATAATATTATAACCAGTATACTTCAGAAGACTGATATAAAACTTGTCCGCCTCGCACATTTTCTTGCAGGGCTTAATAAAGAAGTAAACGATTTTTTTTCTATTTACATTCAAGATTTAAATATATCAAAATAACAGTTCAGGATGAATAACTGAGGAAAGAGAACCTACCTATATTAGAATAGTAAGGTTTCAACAGTTATGTTTTCATGGTGTTGACTTAGATTGTATGATCATGAAAACATGTTCTCTCTGTTAGGAGACATACATTCATTAAAAAAACGTGGCCCTTCTCGTGATGTCCATTTAAACTTATTATGCTATTTTGCAATTAATTACATGATTACATTCATTTCCCCACGTAATATTAACTGTATTACTCTATCACCGTTAAGACCAAAAGGTCACTGGTGTATGCTGTGAAGATTGCTAAGTTTTAAAAATAGTGTCGGGGTGCGAAATCGTGCCGTAACGTTCGTCAGTCTTTATAAAGATAAATACATGCAAAGAGAATAGCCAAAAGGAATTTGGCATGACCATTTAAGTCCATCTTCTAAAATAGAGATTTTTATTTTTTTGTTCTCTTTTTAGCGTATATAAATAGATAAGTTCATACCAGGTTGTTGAACGCCAAGCTAAATATTTGTTTTTGGATTAAAAGGGGGCTGGCGGAAAAAAAATATAAAGTGGGCATATCAAGGGAATTTTAAGCAAAAAAAAATCTCAAAGAAATGCTTTAATCATGAATTATTGATGAAAAATCCAAGCTTGACTAATTTGTGAAGAAAAAAAACAAATATATCGAGGAACACGTCCTTGCTTTTTCATTTGAAACGAATATAATATTTTGTTTCTGAACCACCCATGATTTGTAGCAAACAATATTGAATGAAAGTTGGAAGGAGGCTGTGCCTGCAGTGTGTCATTTCTGTCTTGTCTTCAATCATAGGCAAATGTGGGACTGCAACCTGTTCTGCAGCTCAGTCGTGTAATTGGACCTGTATAGGTAAGTTTTACTTCATTACAATCATAGTTTAATTTTATTTGAGTTTTATTGATGCAACGGGCAACTTTCATAATATAATTGCATTTTATTCAGTGAGAACAATAATGTACAAAACGTAGATTTGCATAAGCAAGCTGTACATACAC
>JAULCA010163946.1:0-14854 GCA_032360845.1 Crassadoma gigantea | reverse complement strand
TCATTAAGTAAGGATACTGTAGGATATATGTGATAAGGTTATCTCTGACAGTTCACAGCTGGTGGTATAGTGGTCAGACATATGTAGGGGAGATAACTCCTATCTACAAACACCTAGCAGTACTGGTATTAGGCTAGGAGTAGATATGGTGGTTCAGCCTTGTCATACTGGATACGGTTCACCTTATTTATAGCCATACTTGTGTTATATTTTTGTATTTTATAAAATATTAAACTAAGGGTTTGTATAAAGATTCCTGGGAATGTAGAAAACTGACATAAAAATTGAAAAAAAAAATAAAAAGATTATCACATTTGTTTTCAATTATGATAAATCTCATTTCTCTGTCTGTCTGCTGTTGTTCCTGATATTTGACATGTAAACATTTGATGACTGTTCAGACACAAAGTGAAGGTCTTGTTGATATGAAAGAAGGACATTTTACTCCCAATTATTAGCGCATTTTATTCTATTAGCACTGTAAGATTTTATGTATTCCAAGTATAACTTTTTCTTGATTTTGATTATTGTTAGTTTTTCCCCACTGACATAACCTGACTTGTCGAGTTGGTGCCCAGTGGAGTTTTGATACTGAGGCAGCTAAGTGTGTCAGTAATAGCAATGATATTAAAATAAAGCCATACAGTGCCAAAATCACTTCTTTTTCAAATTCTTTGATATATTTTATAACTTGTCCAATAACTGCGACCCCCTATGTTAACATTGTTCTGAAAACCTTACATAACATGTAGTTTACTGTTGTATAAGTGTATCCAACATTTTATCACCAGTATAAATACAAGGTTAGCCATGTTTGAGCCATTTCATTGTTGTTTTTCCTTTTTACAAATTTTCTTTTTTAAAGAAAAGAAATATTGAAAAAAAATATCCAGGCTATTCACTCAATACAATCAATAAAAAAATACAAATGAGTGGTTAAAAGCTCCATCAAACTGCATTATACCTGTAAACTGATAACATGTCACAGTCTTAAGGCGGACAGGTGAGAACTTGAGTGTTTGTGTTACAGGAGATGACCAAGCTAGGAGAGGTTGTTCACCTTTCCCATGTCCAGGTGGAAACTCTGGCTGGAGACAAATGTGACCGCATCTTCGTCCTGTTTCCTAGTGTCCTTGTCATGTTGTCCATGAGTCCACGACTCAGCGGTTACCAGTATGAGGTGAGTCACTACTCGAGTCAACAACTCAGTTACTAATCGAGGTGGTTAAGTGAGTCACCACTCGAGTCAACAACTCAGTTACTAATCGAGGTGGTTAAGTGAGTCACCAATTGAGAGTCAACAACTCAGTAAGTCATTGAGGTGGTAAAATGAGTCAATGTGTTCAGGTCTGAGTTAGGTAAATGGTGAAAAAGACTTAATTACCATATTGTACATTTGACAAAGCGTTCCAGTAAGAACAAATTTTACTCACAGTCAGTGACTTTGACATATTCGATAATTTTTAGAGTCAAGTTTACTAGAGTCTTTTAGTGTTGGATGATTCTCCAAATGGCCGGAGGAACTACTTTTTCAGCATTACGTTGCTGAAAATTTTAACTTTAATCCACAAACTTACAACAAAACAAGTAATAAATCAACAATGGATATTGTTCATAATTCCGTTAAAACCAATTTTCTGGATGGAAAACGCGTTTTCGATTTTTAATAAATTAATGATGTTTTCAGGGAGCCATCACTACTTTTCACTTTGAGACCGCTGAAAAAAGTAGATCCCTGCTACCGCAAACATTTTTTTGTTTTTAATTGAACTACACATAAAATCTATAGTTTTTTGTTTGTAATATGGTAACATATTTATTTTACGCACATCGTGATTAAACAAGTTATGAAATCGCACCGTATAACTAACGATATAGTCGCATTGTGTAATGATACACACAGACAGTACACTAAAACTGTAACTAAAATTGAATTTATCTACTTTTGTTTTCCATATCGCCTTGACTTGGAACAGAATACTGTTGCACCTCTATAATCTGCAGAAAGCAGTGTTACTATTGTTATTAGTAATTTAAGATATATGTTTTGTTATGGAAAATATTTTCCCGTACAATAGATAACAAATGTGGCACCAGAATTTTTCTGAAAATAACACCTAGCTCTTCTCAACAATCTGCCGAATGTGCACACTGTTAACGTCATCGCCATCTCTCAAGTATAAATTAGGCATGGGTCTCGTCGATAAGCAAAGGCATCGGTCAACGACTACAGATTCGAGGCCAAAGGTTTGTTTATAAACTGGGGAAAACCCCAAATAGCTTTGTCCACACATTCAGTAAGGAGTCAGGACCCAAATCAGATCACTTTTTGCAAAAATACTTTTACATCAATAAATGTATCAACAGATCAGTTATAACAATGATGTAGCCTTAGAATAGATATTCATGCACCATTTTTTCCCACATATGATTAGTTTTAACTTTAAATAGACCAGAAAACGAAATTCAAACTCAAAGTCAGTGTTTTGTGCACATTAAAAAAATGGCATGTGTGAAAACTATGCTTTTGTAAAAGATGTGGATAAATAGGTTGCCTTACAAGCCTTAGCTGTAGGGAATTTCCCTTTAGCTCAGTGTTAGATCTTCAGGCTGGAGAGCCAAGGGTCACGGGTTCGAGCCCAAGTGACAATACTATCTTTATAACTATTCTCCTTTCTATTACACTTTACTGTTGTGGACTAGACGAACAAATTCACCCTTTTGAAACACTTGTTTTCATATAAATCATATAGTTCATCATAAAATGTTAATAGTATGACAAAAAAAATGTGCATTTAAAGTGTAAGATACTGCAAAATTCAAGCCCTGATCTGATTTTGAGTTCTGACATATGCAAAAACTGTATCCAGTGGTTTGTGACGTCAGAGTATCCTATATATCTTACGTGAGCCTTAGGTGCTTATAGAACACCTATTGATGTTCTTCCTGTAACCATAAATGAATGAAAAATTCATCCTCATAATTTTCATATTCAAGGAACAAATTTGTGGTTTAGTGTCTGGTTTCAGTACTGTCCCCTAATACAGTATGTATGAGCTTTGAAATTAAATGTAATGTCAATATACTATCATGATTGTAACACACACATTCAAGTAAAACTTGACTTAACCACCAGATTTCTGTGAAAAGCTAATTAGTTGTCCTGTTTACAATACAAGACTCAGTCCTTTCAGGACTTTGATTAGGAATGCATCCCCGTTACATTTGACCTACATGCTGAAGATTATGAAAGAAGGGCTTATTTCAGAGAAAGTGCTCTGGTTTCCTTTGCTTTGATATTAACTATCTTATCTTACGGTGCTGCTGGTAATTTGGAAACTAAAATTGAAATATGTCCAATAGACGTGTTCTTTGTTTGAAGTTTATCCAGAAGTAGGACATGTGCTCTAGGACAATGTGTCACTGTGTATACTTGGGTTATAATTTCATGTTACAACGTATTGGAGGATTATAAATGTTTAACACCAGTCCAACTGATGATGTAATGCAATGCTAGAAGTCATGGTGGTCTATATCTATGTGTATATATAGGAACATGTTAGAATGTCAATCACGGAAAGCAGTAGAAAGTAAACGATGGCTGGAGATAAAGAATCGTCCGTGGCTTAAATGTTGGGAATTAAATTGGCATCAGTTGTATCTGAGGCTGAACATCTTAGGTGAGAATGAGATACGGGTGACATCTGTTGAAGCACTTGAGCGAGACTGATCCAATGTTGACATCTGTTGAGTGGGTAACGTGTATTTTGATCACACCCTGCAATAACATGGTATTGTTTACACACAGCCTCAGTGTGTGTACCCACACTCAATCCCCAACACCTAAAACATATGGAAAACCATACTCTGTAGCACTCTCAAACCCTCCTTATCTGGATCAGTGGTGACTGTGACCTTTTGCCTGCTGAGGTTGAGAGTAACAGGTGTTGTGTTTCAATGTGATGGTACTAATTAATTGGTGTTCCTCCACAGGGTTCTCTACCCCTCAGTGGTATGAGTGTATGTCTGTGTGAGGACGAGGCAGAAAATCAAGAGTCACACAGCTTTGAAATTTCAGGTAAGTTCATTTATATAGTGCATTGAAACATTTTTTCATCAGTCATTATTCATTGCTAGTGTCCATATCATGTTTGCTTATTTGCATATCAGAAATGCTAATTTACATATCTTTTGGCTTATTTGGATATCAGATATGCTCATTTACATATCCTATTAGCTTATTTGCATATCATATGCTAATTTACATATTTGCTTATTTGCATATCAGGTTTTTTCATTTACATATGAAATATATCACATTCAATTACATGTCATGTTTGCTCATTTTCATTTCAGGTAGTGTTATTATCCATAATGTATACTGATATGCTCATTTACATATCAGTTATACTATTTAAATGTTACATTTGCCCATTATATATTGGATATGTGAAGTCACATTTCAGATACTAGGTATACCCATCGACATGTATCAGATTTTACTGGTATACATGTCAGGAAACTGTAGACATGTAGCTCATATCAAAATCAAAAAATAGATCAGTTCATATGAGTTTGGCTATATCTATATCTGGTTTGTACATGTTTAGCAGTTTGTTAGGTTCAATGAATTTGTTTTATAAAAAAAGTGCTTAAGATTTACAATGGTGATGTTTAAATGATATTAAAAAAGTTATCATCGGATTTCTTTGAATATAAAGTTAAAATAACAACAATTTTGATATGGTATTAAACAACTTGTATACATACTGTTCTTGGAAAGCTTTTGAATTTGTTTTAGGGATGGTAATTTTGGACTCAGTTAATTGTTAGAAAGCAATGCAACCAGACACAAAACTCTATTTTACATGATGATTAACTAATACCTTGTAACAGTATTTAACTCAAATTACAAGTAATGTGTGTAATAAGGTAGCATCGGGCCTTAAGGGAGATAACTCTAACACCAATCATGTAATGTAGTATATAACCTTAACTATAACACAAATCACAGGTAAAATATGACAGTAACATGTATCTGCTATGTTATTGGGTAAACAATTCCTCTAACCCGATTGTTGATTTATGAAAGCTTTAGAGATCACAGTAAAAAACAACATGTAACAGTAAATATTATATAATTGGCATTTGATAAAACACAAAGTGATGTCTGTCAATTTTTTTTCTGCATAAGCCTCAGAAATGTATTTCTTGCTGATGAAAAAAGTAACACATTTATAGGAATCATCTGGAGAAATTACTGTCATATCTTTTTTACCACATAGTCACTAAGCCTTCACAAATTATTTCTTTTTATAACACTTAAGTAGAACTGTGTGGTGAATTAGGTCAGGAATGCCGACTTGAATAATTTATTTCTCCTGGGCTGGCAGTACTCATAATTTTTGTACCTATATATGATGCTCTGTTCTTGATGACTCTTCTAGATATGGGGAAAAGGAAAGGTTCTAACATCTTGACTGTATTTACCAAAATAACTGTACTGGGTACTGTAATCACCCTAATCATTGTACTGGGTACTGTAATCACCCTAATCATTGTACTGGGTACTGTAATCACCCTAATCATTGTACTGGGTACTGTAATCACCCTAATCATTGTATTGGGTACTGTAATCAACCTAATCATTGTATTGGGTACTGTAATCACCCTAATCATTGTACTGGGTACTGTAATCATCCTAATCATTGTACTGGGTACTGTAATCACCCTAATCATTGTATTGGGTACTGTAATCAACCTAATCATTGTACTGGGTACTGTAATCAACCTAATCATTGTACAGCACACTGTATTTGATTAATAATTGTTATGGGTACATTGTATTTAACAATTTGAGACAATCCTCTTAGTATATGCATGTTCGATCCTTTTTTGTTGAAGTTGGTAATTTCTTATGAAGTTATGGAACACTTCGTGCTAAAAAAAAAGGGATAGGAAGCACTGATAAGGGAAGGGGTGTTTAAGAGGTTAAATACTGTATATACCGACCTGTTGAATTCCTGAAGTGTAAAATGCATTCTTTGCTATTTGATCAAGCAAATTGATGATTTTAAGTATTGGCAGCCTGATTTTATGAGTGGCAGCCTGAATTTATGAGTAAGTGCTAAGTGTGTCATGTGATCATCACTAAAGATGTAAGTTTAATATTTCTCATTGTGAAATGTTTATACATGTATTTGTTTTGACTTTGGACAAAGCGAAGATTATTACCAAAAAGTTTAAAAAGAATAGAATCGGTCAATGTGACCTATATTTTTTGCTTCATGCTTCAATTTTGCATTGAACAGCTCCATGTCTTTGGTTAGAATTGGCAGCAAAATGGGACTTGAATGTTCTGCTAATATTTTCTAACTTTAATCATAAATAATTGTATTCTGTATCATGTCAACTGCATCATGTCATATTTCACTGACTCTTTATGTCAAATTTCACTGACTCTTTATGTCAAATTTCACTAACTCTTTATGTCATATTTCACTAACTCTTTATGTCAAATTTCACTAACTCTTTATGTCATACTTCACTAACTCTTTATGTCAACTTTCACTAACTCTTTATGTCATATTTCACTAACTCTTTGTGTCAAATTTCACTAACTGTTTATGTCAAATAGGATTTAGATAACAATAGTTTACAGGCACCAACAATGTCTTGTTTTGGTTTCAGAACATCCTGTATATTAATAGCCATTGGGGTTCTCATAATCCCCATTAAATAAATATAGAACGAAATAAGAAAAAAAGAAAATATTATGGTTTTAATGGTGTAAAATTTGGAACCAAATGCCAATGAGGAAATGAGATGTTTAGTGCTAAAATTGTGTGATTTGCTTCTGGAGCCTAAACACTTAGAAGTTTGGCACAAGGTATCTGTATAGCTGTGAAGTATGTTAGGTAACACTTGACCCACTGTGTTCCCACCAAACTGCACTGTTTCAACTCTTCAGTAGTATCAATTTACAAATTAACCCCAGTTAATTCTGGTTGGTCGGTCCTTGTTATGGCTAGGAATCACAGCTATTCTTTTTAAACATTCATTATGTCAGTTTTATGTTTTATCAACATGTGTGCGCAATTTTCTGTAGAGTACATTTTACATACAGTACAACTAGTAAAGAAAATGTTTTCTTAACTTTGTATGGAAGCAGTTGAGATAAGATCAGTAATCTACACACAGAGTCCTGATAGATTGTACAGGATAAAATATCAACCTATCAAAGCATTTTTCTGACCATGACTGTTGAAGATAACTAAGCACAAGATGCCAACATATCCAAACATTTTAGACCATGACTGGACCATAACAATAGGAATGCTGCTTATTTTCAAAGTATAGATGTGTATGGTAACAAAATTGACATATCACCTTGGTTGTTATCTTTTTGTTAAGTAGATTATAGAAATGATCTCATGATAGAAGATGGAAGAAAACATGTGGGTGATAACATTGCTGTATTGTTACAGGGAATATGATAGAGGAGATCATTGTTACCTGTGGCACAAAGACAGAAGCTACCTCATGGGTGGAAGCTTTAAAACAACAAGTCAGCCTGTCACTCACCTCAGGGACCACCAAACCTCAGAGTTTACAGGTAGGTCAAGGTCACTCACCTCAGGGACCACTAAACCTCAAGAGTTTACAAGTAGGCCAAGGTCACTCACCTCAGGGACCACAAAGACTCATAGTTTACAAGTAGGCCAATGTCACTCGCCTCAGGGACCACCAAACCTCAGAGTTTACAGGTAGGTCAAGGTCACTCACCTCAGGGACCACTTAACCTCAGAGTTTACAGAAAGGCCAAGGTCACTCACCTCAGGGACCACAAAGACTCATAGTTTACAAGTAGGCCAATGTCACTCACCTCAGGGACCACCAAACCTCAGAGTTTACAGGTAGGTCAAGGTCACTCACCTCAGGGACCACCAAACCTCAAAGTTTACAGGTAGGTCAAGGTAATTCACCTCAGGGACCACAAAGCCTCAAAGTTTACAGGTAGGTCAAGGTCACTCATCTCAGGGACCATTAAAGCTCAGAGTTTACAGAAAGGTCAAGGTCATTCACCTCAGGGACCACAAAGCCTCATAGTTTACAGGTAGGTCAAGGTCACTCATCTCAGGGACCACCAAACCTCAGAGTGTACAGAAAGGCCAAGGCCACTCACCTCAGGTACCACCAAAGCTCAAGGTTTACACGTAGGTCAAGGTCACTCACCTCAGGGACTACAAAGCCTCAGAGTTTACAGGTAAATCCAGTTCACTCTTTCAAGGTCAAAGTCATTACCAAATCTCTTAGTGTACACCTACATGTATTGTCAGAGCTTAAACATACAGGTCAATGTTATTACCAAGCTGCAATGCTTACAAATTAGTAAAGATCATTAACAAAACTCACAGCTTGAAGGTAGGTCAAAGAAGCTCCTAGGTAGGTCAAGGTCATTTTTAGCTAACATGTAGGTGAAGTGAGTACTTATCTGTGAAGTGTAAATATAGGTCAGTACCAATTATGAGTTAAGGTTTATGAGTCAAGGATATTCAGATTTAGGAAATGATCATTGTGCTTTCCACTTCAAGGGGTTTAAAGGTGAGGTCCAAGAGTAAATATTTTAACTCCTACTTTTTGGCTGGACGTATTTTAACTTAACTTGGTGCAAAACATCTTTGTTAAATTATCTAGCATTCAATACTTTTCACCTTTAATGATCAGGTAAATGAAACAGGCCCCTTGGGGATTTTGTTCACCTGCCTTGATAAGTTCAGTATGTATTTGTACAGATATCCACGTCCCAGCCAAGCATCAGTCAGCTGACACAAGCTAAGACAGCCAAGATGACCCACTCAACATGGAGTACTTCATGTCTGCGGCCTTCCCCACCTCTCCGCCAACACCTCATCTGTAAGGAAGAGGTCATCCGCAGTCCACGCATGGGTCGCAAA
The DNA here is from genome assembly GCA_032360845.1 of Crassadoma gigantea. Lineage (NCBI taxonomy): Eukaryota > Metazoa > Mollusca > Bivalvia > Pectinida > Pectinidae > Crassadoma > Crassadoma gigantea. The sequence goes on along the minus strand of JAULCA010163946.1, from coordinate 5,897 downwards.
CCCGTCCGCCGGAAACCTGGTACGTACAGGTCACTGGGAGAATCTATAATTTACCCACTCCCTGAGATTAAAAGGCAAGCACCAGATAATGTCCCTTAAATATTGTCTATCTTGTCCTTGTAACCTTATTAAAAAGGAACATTTTTAATTAAAAAAGATTTTGAAAAATCAGACAAAAGGTTGATACTTGCTAGAGATTGGGCTTAGTGATCATGCTTTAAAGCTCAAAAGAATTTCAGAAATTATTTTCTATTTGTGGAAATTTAAAATATAACTTGACTTGATATGTTACATAGCTGTTGTTTTCTTTACCTTTGTGGCAGTACGGACACATTCTCAGGATGAGTATGACTACAAATGCAAATGGAGACAGTGTTAGTTTGACCTTTTTGTCAGTGCATCTCCCTTTTGATTTTGTATATGGCAATGTTTTATTTTTATTTTCAATGTTGTATGCGACCCTTATTGCATTATTTATTTTCATTGTTGTATTTGACTGCAATTGCATAATTGTCGATGTTGTATGTGACCCTAGTTTCATTGTTGTATTTTATCAATACTAAAAGCTTTGTTCGCTTTAAGATATGAATATATATTATTATTATTTTCCCCTACATCATCAGATGCCTTTTGTCTGTGGTTCACCACTTTTCTCAAGAAATACTTTACAGATCTACTTTAAATTTCATATAAAGGTTATCCTTTGGTCCAAAGTTATGCATGTTTCATTTTGAGTCTGATCAGATAAAAATTTGATTTGCTATCAATGGAAGTAGCCATCTATGATTTTGACAGTGAAGGTTTGTTATTTCCTAGTAAGGATAATCTTTGGTAGAATATTGTATCAAATTGACATATAATTCTTCTCCACACTCAGATGTATTATGATCAAATATTCTGTATAGAAAGATCTCCAGGTGCTTTATCTAAATTGTAAATTTTTTACCCCTGGTCATCCTTCTGCCTTGGGAAGGTAACATTTTAATTTATACATGTATAGGCAAAAGACTCGTTTCGGTACATTTTGTCCTTTGTCAGCAGGAAATACCTAAAACAGGGTTGGAATAATAATCATGAGAGGATAATTAGATGGTATGATAAAATAGATCTTGACCTATCCCAGGGGTGCTTATCTTAATTGTTGATGGTGGGCTATTCAAATCTGTCATCCATTCTAAAACAATTCTTGTTATCGCTATTTATCAAAAAGTAACGTAGGGATCTTTCTCAAATTTCTTATGTAAGTTTCCCTTGGTCCTAAGCTGTGCAGGGCAACTTTTGAGACTGATCCGATAAACAACACGGCCGACAGGCAGCCATCTTGGATTTTGTTAATGAATGTTTGTTATTGCTATTTCTCAGGAAGTACTAGAGGGATCTTTCTCAAATTTGAGACATATGTTCCCCTTGTTATGCATGTTATATTTTGAGACTGATCATGAAAACGAAATGTCTAAAGGAAGAACCAACAGGTCTTTTTCATATTGCAAAGTACTGTACTAGTAAATATGTGAAATGACAAACTCATTTTGAAGGTTGTCTTTTATACACAGCAGTATTACATTTAGTTCAAAAGTAACATGACTCAATTAAACATATTAGAGAAAGGAAGAGAAAAGATCGAACTGACAAAGAATTAATGAAGATGCTACAATGGTGGGTGCCAAGATCCCTCTGGGATCTCGTTCTGTTGACAAAGACTAATGATCCAACAGAATAAGAGAAAAGATCAAACTTACAAAGGACCAATGAAGATCCTACAAATGGTGGTTTTGTCATCAAGATCCATCGAAGAACTTTTATTAATTACATACCCTTTTGGTTGATATTACAGTAGTACAAAATTTAATGCATCCGTCCTAAATCAAACAATACAAGTAATCAATATATGTTGAGATCGTTATTTTTGTGCACTTTGCATGGCAAAATGGCATGACAGATCTGTAGTAGAAGTCAGAACCTGAAGGACTCCAACATCTTCTGTTGCATGTGTGGAACAATATCTGTTCAAAAGTACCCTCTAGTTCCTTTGTTATTCATTGTTTTTTGGTGAATGTTTTTTTTTTCCTTTCAATCAGCTCCCAATTTTGCTTTGCATAATTTTCAATGAACAAGCATGCCCAATTTCATTATGAAATGTGTAGTTTACACAAAGTTCTCTTCAGAAAGTCAAGATTTATTTTAAACAACATATCTAGTTTTAATTTGTTGCAAAATACATTCCTAACTGAGATATACTTTTGCAAGACAAAATACAACTTCTTGAAACTTCCTGCTAGAAGTATCTTTGCATGGAATTTGTATGGCACAGATGTACTTTGTTGAATGAGTTGTTTTTCTCCTGTATTTCCTGTATTTTTACTAAGTTAAGTTAAAAGTTTTTATATTTTTAATGGTAATGAATTCAAAGTTAATTTAATCAAATTTAAAAGTCTTGCAAATATTTGACAAAGAATTTTTTATTGCTTTTTTATAGTATCAAAGAATTCCCAGGCAATACAAATCTGCTTTGCATATTTCTTCCAAAATAGGAAATTGATGATTGCTAAGGCAGTAATAAATATAGCTGTGTTTCTGGCTGTGGTGGTAAAACATAAGATAGAAAGATCTTTGATCTCATTTTGTTTTAGGCTCAAAAGAAAGATCTTTTTAAAGGGAGATAATCCACATCACTTTGGTGTCTTTATATTCTAGGCTGTATTTCCTTAACAAGTCCTTAATTCATTATCCCCTCGCGTCGACCACGGAGGGGATATAGCGTTCTGTTCGTTTGTACGTACCTACATATGTACATATGTTCACTTCTTGTCATCACTCTAGCAACTTCATTTCTCAACCGATTTTCATCAAACTTCACATATTTGTTAAGTATCATAATACCTTGAATGAGTTTGTGTTTCAGTGTGTCAGGGTCAACGTTAAGGTCATCGTTACTGTTCATAGAAAATCTTTGTCATCACTCTAGCGACTTCAGTTCTCAACCAATTTTGATCAAAATTCACATAATGGTCAAGTATCTAAATACCTTGAACAAGTTTGTGTTTCAGCGTGCCAGGGTCAATGTCAAGGTCACAGTGACTATTTTTAGAAAATCTTTTTCAATCGCTCTAGCGACTTTTGGTCAAGTATCTAAATACCTTGAACGAGTTTGTATTTCAGCGTGCCAGGGTCAATGTCAAGGTCACGTTATCAATTATCAGAGGATGAAGTTGCTAGTGAGCGATGTAACTACACACTGTTACATGCAACAAAAGGAATGTGTTCTTTAACAAACTTTATTTTGAACGGGAGCGAGGGGATTTGTATTGTTGGCGATGCCTTGTTTTTTTGGATTTCTGTTTTTATATTTCAAATATGTATTCTTTTTCACTTGATCTTTGTCAAGCCCAGGTCAACATTATTTTAATCAATAATTTCAAATATGTATTAGATGTGTTGTGTTGTCTTTAGGTAATCCTGTAATGATAAATCAACAAGTTCTCATGGTCACAGTGGTGTAAGAATGTACAGGTAAATCTTACCTGTGACATATTCTTAACTAGAACTTGGTAATAAAGAATTTCATGTAAACTCACATGATATTAAACAAACTGTTAAGACATGCAGATGTGTTTTAGGTAATCATTACAATACCAGAAATGTGATATTAAGTGGGAACCAATTCAATATGTTGGGAGCTCATCTGTCTATCAGTGTTATACAAGTTGATATGGAACCTTGTTAGCTAACAGTCATTTATATTTACAGATGATCCTCGTACAATGGAAGAGGATGCCCTTATACTGAAGGTGATCGAGGCCTACTGTACTAGCGCGAAAACTAGACACACTGTCAACTCTTGTAAGTATACCACACCCTTTTCCTTCTCCTGTGTTTCCCTCTGTCACACCCGTGCATGACTTTGAGTTAATGCTACAAGACCAGTAGTGATGGATGGATCAATTACATTGGCACACATAACATTGATTGCACAGGGTATGTTTAAACATTCATTTTCGTCTGCTCAGAATCAGCAATCCTTTCACCCCTTTGGTTGTTCATTTTCTTCTGCCCAGAATTAACAATCCTTTCACCCCTTTGGTTGTTCATTTTCTTCTGCCCAGAATTAACAATCCTTTCATCCCATTTGGTTGTCAGGGGTAGAGTTTTAGTTAAACCACTGCGTAAGTCTGTTTCAAATCAAAGATGCTAACAAAATGTCACCAGTTTTGAATGCAGAGGTTGACTTCAGAGAATTTTTGTTTTGTTCTGCCCTGTACCAAAACCTATAAACGAAACTTCACCAATTTTGATTGTAGAGGTCAAATTTTGGTTTAATATTTGCTTTGGTCAGCCAAGAATCAACAATGCTGACAAAATGTCACCACTTTGGATTGTAGAGATCAATCTTAGGTTAAACATTTATGTTTTTAGTATGCTCTGGACCAACACTACAGACAAAGTGATACAAACTTCCTAACTTATTAAGGTGTTCATTAGCTATATCTCTACTGAAACTAATATGACAACAATTGTTTTTGATGTAGCACAACTTATCTAAGACTAATGTTTGGAAATAAGTGTAAAGCTCCCTTTATTACTGTGGTACCTACTGGGTTGTGACATATGACTGTCCTTGTTGACGTTTCTCCTTTATTACCGCGGTATGTACTGGGTTGTGACATAGGACTGTCCTTGTAGATGTTTCTCCTTTATTACCACGGTACCTACTGGGTTGTGACATAGGACTGTCCTTGTGGATGTTTCTCCTTTATTACCGTAGTATCTCTTGTTTGTTTACTCTATAACTTCTGCACACAATGGCTGAGGTTATAATGTTCTAATAATCTCTACTGAAGTCACAGGGAAAGCAATATGAAACATAAGTTAAAAATGTAAAGTTCTAGATAAGCTGTAAAGATGGTATAGCTAGTACCTCAGGACTGGGTAGAATTTAACACTTGTGCTGTTAACATGCTTTCTGTTAAGGCTGTATGCTACCTTCCATCTAAATGTTTTGTGAATGGTTATGTGTCTGTAACAACTCCAGGAGTTTGCATTTTTGACTAAATGAATATTTAGTAAATTAACTCTAATATAAGTCACAGGTTAATATAAATGTCTGTGGTTGCGGATTATTATATTTACATTATCGATCATTATTTATGATTATAAGGTCCATGGTTGCCATGACAATTATTATGTGTCATGGTGATCAGTGGTCATTAACGATGCTTGTAAATGGCATTGGTTTCCCTACCAATATTGTTCTAATGTCACTGGTTGTCATGACAATGTCATGTTTAACCATTGTTATCATCAAATGATATCATTGATTATTAGGAGTTTGGAGATTCCAACTTTCTGTCACAGTGAGATCTGGTAATAATGTCTCCTCTTTGCCACCTAAGTAATTTCTTTATATGTATCTCTGCATTATTTTGTCAAACCCACATTTTAAGGCTGGTATACCGCTGGACGAATGGTGATGGCATAACAACATTATACTGTAGTATTTCTTAATTGAATGACATTGCAAATGTGTATTAGAAAAATATGTGAGATTTGTGTATCATACCAGGTTTGTGCACCTTATACTGTATGTGTACTGTAAATGTCTGAAACTGTGCGTATCCTGCTGGATGTCATTGTATGTAAACTGTGTGTATCCTGCTGGATGTCATTGTATGTAAACTGTGTGTATCCTGCTGGATGTCATTGTATGTAAACTGTGTGTATTCTGCTGTATGTCATTGTATGTAAATTGTGTGTATCCTGCTGTATATTCTTGTATGTAAACTGTGTGTATCCTGCTGGATGTCATTGTATGTAAACTGTGTTTATCCTGCTGGATGTCATTGTATGTAAACTGTGTGTATCCTGCTGGATGTCATTGTATGTAAACTGTGTGTATCCTG
>JAULCA010163835.1:0-14855 GCA_032360845.1 Crassadoma gigantea | reverse complement strand
TTATGCTCCTCACCCAAAACTCCATATACAAATGTTGGGCATAAAGAGACAAATGCAGTCATGATATTAGAATTGATCCTACTAAGGGTCTAGTTTCTGATTCACAGCTTGGAAACAGTTGAGATGACCACACAATAACCATACATAAAATTGCTGGGCATGAAATATCTAATACAGATTGCTACAAGGATTGGCATAGGGGTCTGGCCTATTTTCTTGAATCTCATTTGAAGAATATTTTGCCATACCTACTTCGATATACAGGTGGGCAATACAGGCCCTCTGGGCCTCTTGTTATTGTTGATTGCACTACTTCTATAGGAGATTTACCTCTTCATTAAGATTCATCAGCTTGGATATATGTGATACATATCAAAGTTTTACTTTTTACACAAATCAAGTATGTCATAGCTTGACAAGAGGACCCGTTGGTCTTCTAACATTGCAACACTTATTTGTGAAAAAAAGTAAAACTTTGATGCTAGAAGTTACCAATTTTCAAATTTTACATTTTGTCCAAATTATTAATATCTTCCTGTTTGACTAATATTTATGAAACTTGCATCAGTTCCCAAGGTTATAAGGTGTGTACTTTAAAATGATTTATTTTTTATTTTCATTATTTGGATAGCAGTTATATCATTTTTTCTCTGAACTACATTGACTAGTTTTCCCATGCAGGCATTATTAAATTTCTCAAGTTTCATGCATGTCTTCATGTACAAACCTCGTGTGTTGTTCATCTTATTGTAAAGGCTGACATTTAAATGTATTCTTAATCCATGCAAGAGTGATCCTTCTTTAGATCTCCTCTAGATCTGTGCATGCCTCGAAGGAAATTTGCTCCTAGTGGTATTTTCTTTACCTTCAATGCAGGTTTAAGACATTTTCTGTTACACCTCTGGGTGAAGGATTGTAAAGCACAGTTTCTAGTGACTAAATACCTTCCACATGCTCCATGATTGAGTGCCCAGGTGATAACTCATCTGCCCTACTTTAATGCAGGTTCACCAAACTTCTTCTAGTATCACTTCTATGGACCATGAATGACTCAAAGTATCTGAAATAAATCCTGCATGATCTGTATGCAATTTTGTAAATAAAGATGATTAAGGTGCATTAATCTTCATGACAGTGTAGTAAAATACACGTTTATGTATTTGAGGGGATTCATATTGCTTGAGATGCCTTAATGCTAAATTTTGTCTGTCAGAGTGGGATAGAAGGACAGAGATACATTTTTGCCCCTTTTCCGATCCCCAGTTCAAAGAGTCATGTACCAGTTGTTCTATTTCTATCAACAGAAAAGGAGATGAAAGCAAAAGGTATAGCAGTAACAACCAATAGTGACGCATCAATGATGCCTTGTGAGCAGATAATTCATCTCAATGCAGAAGAGAGAGGAACGGACTGGAAAAGCAAATTTCTCATGGCAATGAGAATGGCTGATGATAGAAATGCAAAATCTGTAGCATTTCCTGCTATGGGCACAGGTGAGAAACTTAGCATTCATTTAACACAGAGTATAAGGTAAATATTTGTGACCTGAAATGGTGTTTAACAAATTTTCTGAAATATTTTCATACTTTTTCTTTACCCATGCAGTATTCTGGTTCAACACTGAGCAGAGGCATTTAAAAAAAAACCAATGACCTCTATTACATAGTGTTTTAATTAACATTCATGAACTAATGAACTACCATCCTGCAGAGGCACAATAGAGAATATAAATTTGTTCTGCTATTTTAGCTGGGTTCATTCTGTATGTCAAAATATGATCTAGGGATTGCTTGCTTAAGATTAGTTTGGGTTATATAATATATATCAGTGTTCAAGGTCATTAAAGTATGAATCAAAAAAAATTTCCACCTGATATCTTGAAATTCCTTATGTCAGTCGAACAGAGACTTTAGACAGGGCTCCTTTTCCAAAGCTTTTCCTTGAAATTTCTCTTTGACTCAAAAGGATCAGACATCATTGTTACTCATAAAAAATCGGTTTCTTGGCAAAAATTTCATAGTATATATTGATTTTCATACGCCCGTCAAATTTGAAATATTATGGTATGGCGTTGTCCTTCCGGCATAAACTTTTTGTTTGTCCGATCTCTTTGAAACTTGGTATACATTATAATCATGATATGAAGTTGTGTTTAAAAAGAACTTTGATTCGACAATTTTTTCAAAAGTTACTTCCCTTTGATCATTTCAGTATTTTATATTTTTGTCCAGAGACCTACATTTTTTGACGGATTTCATTGAAACTTGGTATACATCGTAATCATGATATGTTGTTGTGTCTCCCTGAAAAGAACTTTGATTCGACAATTTTTTCAAAAGTTACTTCCCTTTGATCATTTCAGTATTTTATATTTTTGTCCAGAGACCTACATTTTTTGACGGATTTCATTGAAACTTGGTATACATCGTAATCATGATATGTTGTTGTGTCTCCCTGAAAAGAACTTTGATTCGACAATTTTTTCAAAAGTTACTTCCCTTTGCTTTTTTCAGTATTTTATATTTTTGTCCAGAGACCTCCTACATTTTTTGACGGATTTCTTTGAAACTTGGTATACATCGTAATCATGATATGTTGTTGTGTCTCACTGAAAAGAACTTTGATTCGACAATTTTTGCAAAAGTTATTTGCCTTTGTTTATTTTAGTATTTTATTTTTTGTCTGGAGATATTCTCCTACATTTTTGACAGATTTCTTTGAAAATTAGAAAATAATCATCATATGTTGTGGTGTTTTTAGGAATGAAAGAAAGTATATAACACTTTATGCCATTCGACGGCCGTATATTGTTCCGCCCTGTGGTTTCAACTCTTGTTCCTAATTAACAAATGGGCAAATCAACTCAAACTCTTCAATACTAACTGCCAACTTTTCATAATTAAATAAAAAATACTGATGTTATTACAGTCTGCATTTTGAGACATTTCATCCATTAGAAAAAAATGTTGAAAAATTGCAATTACCCCTAGAAATTGTATCTTACCTTGCACTACTACCCAAAATTGAGTAGTTTTCAAATGATAAATTTACTTTCCTTCTTAGCCATGGATTTTAAACCTGAAGACATTGCCAGCAGTTTTGTTGATGCATTGGTGGAATTTGTAGACCTTGATCCAGATTGTGTAAAAGAAATCCATCTGGTGATATTTGAACAGCCAATGGTACAAAAGTTCATTGCAACCATGCAGGCCAGTTTTCAGCAACACAAACAGAAAAAGCCAAAGTCCTGGATGCTGCAGAAGGTTTCAAATATTTTCAGTCTGATAAGTATGTACTTATTAATTAGTAAACTACATAGCAACCGTCCAAGCCTCTCCATCTCTCTATATTTATATTTCCATAAGAAATTGCATTCATAGGGCTATGGAAGCAATTAGATCAGTGTCATTTTGAAGTTTCTCCTTCCGTCTTGATTAACATGAAACATCCATTAGAAGCTAGCATTAAATGTAACAAATAAACCGTATGAAATCAACAAAGGATTAACTGTTAATTGCAAGCATTAACTTTAACGAACAACTAGTCTCTCTTTGTATTTTCAAAGCATAAACTATCTGACCTTTGGTCAGTGTAGCAAGTCAAACGCCCCTCTTACTACTATAAACACTCTACTAAGCCTGTTTAATCTACATACATTTATATAGACTAGTGTTGTCAGGAAATATTTGGTGTTAGGAAAGGAGATGCACGTTGGTCCTTGTACTCCAAATCACAGGAAAATGTGTTTTTAGGTAAAAAGGCATTTTGGGATAAGTATGAAACTTTCTCAAATTAAATATCAGCATATAACTAATATATATGCCAAATTACATGATTATCCCCAAATGCCTTTTATGTACAATCAGCGGATAAACATTGGAAATAGGCAGAAAATTTGATAAAACAATGGAATCGGTTAACTTAACTGATTAAAGCAGATACTTTCCTTGAGGCTAGGAGACTTTAAACTACTAGCAAATCAAACTTCATACATTAAATCAATCATTTTACAGTAGTGTGGTCGCAAATGCCACTTTTGCTTTGTAGGTTAACTTTGATAAGTAAAATAGCAGATCAGGACATGGAACTCACTTCAGCCAATGGTATTGAGCAAATATAATATGTTATATATAATATACAATACTAACAATTAATATATTATACTTATAGCATATAAATGGTGTCATACACCTTTTAATTCACTTAAAATTGATAGATATTTGAAATAGCCAAGTTTGAAATGTGTCCAGAAGCCATAATTCAGTATAAAACAAAAGGAAAGTGTGTAGTCAATATGCAATTTATGTAAGTCTACTTAAAGGAGTAAAGTTATGAATTTCAAGTGAAAATATTATTTAGAAAGGAAATTATTGAGAAAAAAATTACTTTTCAAGTGAAAATGACCGAAAAGACCCCCCTGACTTAATCCTTCATTTTATATAAACAATCTTTAAGTGACAATTGAATTTCTGTCATTTTTCATTCTATTACATATGCTTGTCTAATTTATACATGTTTTCAAAAACAGAAATGGTATTATTTTGGCTTTTAAGCTCATTTTGAAAACAGCAAAGTTTATTTGTGATTTACCCTACCCCTTTTGGTACCGGGTAAGAAACCAACTTTTGGTCAAAGTTTTACCTTAGTTTTCCCGCATGTCATACAAGAGGACATTTTTGAACAAAATAAGCAGTTGAAAATCCAAATATACCGGGGCCAAAAAAAGGCCTTATAGACACTCATCCTTCGACAGGAGTATTATGGTATGCAGTTGTCTATCCATCCAGCGTAAACTTTTGTTAGTCCAGCAATCTCCTCCTACATTTTTGACCAATCTCTTTGAAACTTAGTATACATTATAATCATGATATGTTGTTGTGTTTCCCTGAAAAGAATTTTGATTCGACAATTTTTGCAAAAGTTATTGCCCTTTGCTTTTTTCAGTATTTGATTTTTGTCCTGCAATCCCCTCCTACATTTTTCAACGGATCTCTTTGAAACTTTGTATACATTATAATCATGATATGAAGTTTGTGTTTCGAAAATTTTTGCAAAAGTTGTTGCCCTTTGTCAGTATTTGATTTTTGTCCAGAGATTTTCTCCTACATGTTTTGATGGATTTCTTCGAAACTTAGTGGGCTAAATAATCATGACACTTATGGCATTCGACAGACATATATTGATCACCCGCCATACTCTTGTTGTATAAACCTTGGATCTGACCCCAAAGGTCCTGTGGAGTGTTGCCCAATACGGGAAATACAGCAGCTTCTTCAAAATCCTTCTGCCTCTGTGTGGAAATGAAAAGATTTGTTCTATATTTAATCTGAAGCATCTTTGGTTGAAGGGGAACCAATTTGCATAAACCGTGGGTCTTGCCCCCCAGGGTCCTGAGGGGTGGGGCCCAAAAGGGGAAATACAGTTACCTCCTTGAAATATTTTGATGCCCCCGCCATAAAATGAGGGGAGCATATAGCGTTACCGAAAACCACCCTGTCCCGTCCCATCCCAATTCAATTTTAACACCTAGCAACTTGATTCTTTGACAGGTTTTCATCAAACTTTATACAAAGGTCAAGTATGAGTATACTTCTGACATTGATGTGTTTCAGGATTCCAAGGTCAATGACACTGTTGCTAAATATAGAAAATCATCAACCGATTCAATGACATCATGCTAGCTACATCTTGTCTTAATAGATTTTGATGGAAGCTCAATATGTTTTGGAGATGGTGATAACAGAGGGAAACACCATATGAATATTAGAATCTATTTTAAGTGTAGTACCTTGTGATTGTGCATGTTTTAGGGTATCAAGTGGCAGCGCGGGCATTTATGTCTTGCAGACATTTTCTAGTTTTCTTTTATAGATGAAATGTTCATAAGAGTGTTTTGCCATATTCAATGACATATCCAGATGAGCGATACAGGCCCTCTGGGCCTCTTGTATGCTTAAACATAAGATTGTAAAAAATGTCAAGATTCTTTTTGTAAAATGTAGCAAAGGTTGAGATAAGATAAGCATGGAAGATGAACTGTGAGTTTGGTGGCCTTTTTGTGTTAACATCATATTTTTCTTTGAGCAGTTATACAAGAACAGCATCAAAATAAGCCTCCAATATATCGGACCACAAAAGCATATGAAAATCTTGACAGGTGAATTGACTCTAAACAAGAAGAACTCCTTTGGTTTACTCATCTTCCATATATAAAAGGGAGAATACTCGAAGTTGAAAAAAACACTTAGAATGGAACTCTTATTCATGATTTTAACTGATACAGACCGTACACGTAACCTCATGTGTTCTTTGTACTTAGTGAAGGAGTGCAAGTGTAAAAGTAGTTGGTATAACTGTAGTTGAAAGAGTAATTTTGAGATGTGCAGAAATGCTTGCAGTGTTAAAGATTGAAGTACATATTGTCATAGAAGTGCTTGAAAAAAAAGAGGGCTTTTTTGTTAAATATGGTTCTTGTCGTGTTAAATTTGAGGAGTGCTTGCTTATTAAGTTAAACAGTTGATTGGAGGTTGATGAACCTAGAAATGTACTAAAACATTCCTGTTTAAGGTAAGGATGCAGTGTGTCTGATAATATAGTTATGTTATTTTATATTTATAGTCATCTACACAAATTATGTAAATTAACCATAAAATTAATTGTTTTAATGTTCATAATGTAATAGGTGGGAAATCCTCCCCGGATTCAAGATTTGAATGGGAGCCAAGAATCAATGTCATACATCAAAACAAGTCACGTTTCCCTATTATGGTGTATGGGCCTGACAAGAGAAGGATATCTGATGCTATTTCTGCTTTGGAAACTCTCCTAGAGAGGAATTTCAGGGAGAAAATATTTAATGAGGCGATCATAAAAGACTTCAGCAAATCACAGGTATATCCAATATTCATCTACAATTGAAATCAACGACAAAACTTACTTCATTATTAGTGTCAATTACATAAGTATCCTTAGGACATTTGATAGATGTCAACTTCACAATGTTGTTCATCATTGTAAATCAAAGTATGGGACAACTTATCTTATTCAAATTACTGCGAAGGGGAGTGGACTGGGGCTGATCAGATTAAATTTTCAAGTGAGTATTTTTGAATCAGTGCTGGATACAGTATTCAAGGCTGGTGAAAAGGCCAGTATCCAAAAGATGTAGACTGCTCTGCTAAAAAGAAAACTACTGAGAAGTTTTATTAGTACAGTATATGTGACTATCAAGACCTGTGTTCAAAGCAAAGTCCTACATTTTTCTCCCCATCTGCTGATCCTCTATGTTTTTAGCTTGAATAGGAGTAGGAGTGGGGTGCTTACACATTGTAAAACTATCCAAAGTAATATTACATAACTGATGAAATCACTCTAAATGTCTACATCAATTAATATAATATGTATATCATTTATTCAATGGCTGTACAACCAAATCAAAGTCATCATTACAATCCACACAAATGTATGGTCATTATGACCTATTTTTGGATTGAGTGCTCAAAAAGTTCAAGATTATTTCACTTAATCTGTGATCTTTAATCTCAATATTTGTTCCTGTACATTCATATAACACAGACTGTTATGTTCCTGTAGCCCAGATTTTGTAGATGTATAGTTTACCAAAATTTTCTACAGCAAAAAGTATTCTCTAACTAACATTTTATACAGGAATAACAAGCCTACAAATGTACAGCTTATACAAAAGAGAAGGCGATCCAACGTCCGCTCTTGGAGTGTTCAGTGAAGTTCAGTTTACTCTAGTTGATGGATTTCTATGGAATTCACAAGTCTTGCATAAGAGTAATAAATTCAAAAGAAGAGAAGACCAGACAACATGAAATGGGGAGACTCAGCAATATTTAAATTGATTAATACAGAGTGTCCAAGTTACACGTCTGGTCATCTCTTCTTTTGAAATGTTCAACATATTAAAGCACAGCAAAACCTTGTTAAATTGCCAAGGTTTTACTGTACATGTGTTTCTATTGATAATTGTTACCACATAACATGTACATTGGAACCCGCTTATTATAATATCCTATTTGCCAGAGAAAAATATCATAATAAACGATATATCATAATAACCAATCAAGCCGTTTTCGATCGTTTTTATGTTGTCTGAACCGGACGTGAGATATGCCCTATATTAATCAGACATAGATTGATGTGAAAACATGGAAAAACATAAATACAAACTGATAAAGTAATAATTTAACTAATTTGTGTATTATCTATATCAGCGTATTAGAAAAATTCGAGAAGATTTCGTTTTGCCATCGAAATGATCAGTGTGTAAATTCTACTTTCACTTTCAAATAACTTTGAGCATATTTCTAAAAACTATCTTTATACTACATCCGACACTCAAAGCTAACGATAGTGTAATGTTGCATTCAAGGGTATGGAAAAAAGTGATATTGAATAGTCATAATTTACCCATTTTGCAACGAGAAGTTGCGCTACGTTCTGTCCAACAAGCGTAAAACATTTTACCGTGCTTAGTTAAAGAAGGAAATAATCGGTACATGGGGTAAATATCATAATAACCGATATCATAATAAGTGGGTTCCACTGTATCACCAATAGGCAAGCTATGCTGGTATTCAACAGCTCTTGTTTGACCTTTAGCTGATATTTTTAGGTCACCTGAGAAAAAGTCTTAGTTGACCTATTGCGATCGCCTTTTGTGCAGCGTCGTAAACAATTTACATTTTCAACTTCTTTTGATAACCCTAAGGCCCAGGGTCATGGTATTGGACCAGTAGCATGATGAGACAAAGGGTACCAAGTTTGTTCAAATGAATGACCTTGACCCACATTCAAGGTCACACGGGTCAAATGTCTTAAAATCTTCAAACAACTTCTTTTCAATAACAGAAAGTTCCATATGGTACTGATATAGGGCCTGTAGCATGCTGTGATGAAGGGCTACTAAGTTTGTTTAAATAAATGACCTTGACTCACTTTCAAGGTTACAGGGGTTAAATGTCTCACAATCTTCTAATGACTTCTGTTTGTTAACCAAAATGCCCATGGTACTGATATTTGGTTTGTAGCATGCTTGGATGAATGGCTATCACCTTTGTTAAATGGAATGACCTTGACCGGCTTTCAAGGTCACAGGGGTCAGATGTCCTGGAAACTTCAAACAATTTCTCCTCAATAACCAAGAGGCCCATGGTACTGATATTTGGCCTGTAGCATGCTGGCATGAAGGGCTACCAAGTTTGTTAAAATGAATGACCTTGATCTGCTTTCAAGGTTAGAAGGGTCAAATGTCTTAAAATCTTCAAACGACTTCTTTTGAATAACCAAAGTGACCAGGGGGATATTATCTGGCCTGAGTAGCATGCTTGGGTGAAAGGCTACCAAGTTTGTTCAAATAAATGACCTTCACTCATATTTTAGGCCACAGGGTCAAATATGTTAAAATTTTTGAGGAATGTTTTCTGATTAACCATGAGGCCCACAAATTTGATATTTGGATGAAGGGCTATCAAGTCATTTGAATGACCTTGACCCACTTTCAAGGTCACAATCGGTCAGATATATAAATGACCTCATCTCATGAAACAAAAGGTCTAGGATGGTGATATTTGACAAGTTGCATGCTGAAATCAAAAGGCTTTAAATTTGTTAAACGTAATGACCTTGTTCCCTTAGTGTGTACATGCTGATTTCCACATCACATCTTAAAAATAAAATAAAGCTACAAGTACCTATGATATAACTCGGGAGACAGCTAAGGCTCACGGGCCTCTTGTTTCTCAAAGCAAAACCTGTTGATATTACATATCCCCATCAAATCAAATAGCTTTGCTCAAGTGACCTCTTCTGATCACTTTCCGTCCGTCTTGCGTAAACTTTTTACATTTCGACTTCTTCTCAAGAACCACTCAATGAATTTTTTTCAAACTTAGTCAGAATCATCCTTGGTAGATGAGGCTTCAAAATTGTAAAATTGGGATTCCTACCCCAACCCCTGGGTCCAGGGTGGGGCCCCAAAGGGAAAATTAACCAATATTTCAAAAATCTTCTTCTCCAGACTCAGAAGTACTAAAGTCATTTTCTCTGCATGGATAGAAACATCATCAGGGGCTTTATTTAAATTGTAAATTTCAGGACCCCCGAGCTATCCGTTCTCTTGTGGGGAGGGGGTAAATTTCACTATAGTTTATATAGGGAAAAAACACTTTTGGGTATATTTTGACAATTTTCTGTAGGAAATTATTTTTACTTGGTGAAAATTATCCTTGGAGGAAGGTGGTATTAATTTGTTAAATTGGGATTCCTACCCCAACCCCTGGGGCCAGGGCGGGGCCTCAAAGGGAAAATTAACCAATATTTCACAAATGTTCTTCTCCAGACTCAGAGGTACTGCAGTAATTTTCTCTGCATGATGGAAACATCAGTTGCTTCATTTAAATTGTAAAGGTAGGGTCATTATTTTGCCCCCACTTTGATTTCTTTTATTTTTTTGCCATATGTAGATACATAAAATTGATCAATAACTGCATAAATAATTATTCATATTTACTACTGATAACCATAGTGGACCTCCTTGCATAACACCAGATTGAGTGACGGGGGGTATCCTAACAAAGTGATTGATATTTTTTTGAAAATGATTAATGAAAGTGTGCTGTGTATGAAATTCCTGTTATTTTGATACTAAATATGTCATATTGATATGCGTGAAGTAATCGTATTGATATTTTTAATTAGAAAAACATGCAAAATTTTCACAAAATTTAAACTATAACAAACATTGTCAACTTGCCTTTATATGGTTACACTGGTAGTCTATATTTTAAACTTCTATAAAAACTGTCCATATATGTATTCTATATACAGAATCATTTTTATACGCAATCTCTCCTGCATTTTTCAACCGATTTCTTGAAAACTTGGTACACATTATAATCATGATATGAAGTTGTGTCTCCCTGAAAAGATTTTTGATTCGATAATTTTCGCAAAAGTTATTGCCCTTTGTTTATTTCATATTTGATATTTTGTCCAGAGATCTCCTACTTTTTTTGATGGATTTCTTTGAAACTCAGTATATATTATAATCACGATTTGAACTAGTGTCTACTTGAAAAGAATTTTGATTCAACATTTTTTGCAAAAGTTATTGCCTTTTGTTTATTTCGTATTTGAGATTTTGTCTGGAAATCTCCTACATTTTTCTTGAAAACTTGGTACACATTATAATCATGATATGAAGTTGTGTCTCCCTGAAAAGAATTTTGATTTGTCAATTTTTGCAAAATTTATTGCCCTTTGTTCATTTCAGTATTTGATTTTTTGTGTGGAGATTCTTTGAAACTTGCAGGGCTAAATAATCATGACACGAAATGGTATTCACGGGGCGTATATTGTTCCGCCCCGCGGTACTCTTGTTATGAAATATCAAAACCAGTAAAGTACCTTTTTAGCATGCCAAACATGATCAAAGCCTAATTTCACATAATTGTTGAAATTTGACTATCACAGTTTATTATGATAAAAATGGATTCATTTCCTGTTTTTGTATCATACCAACACACTGTATTATTTTATGCATGCTATAATTAAAGATATATGCAGCAATTTTAACCCATTTTATGTATTCTGCTAAAGTTATCTTTCCTTTGGAGAATGACTAATGGTTGAGATTGTGAGATTGTGTTATAGACAAAGATATGCAATTATATATTATATAAAAATAATAAAATAATTGCAATAAAAAAATATTATACCCCCCGCAACAAAGTTAGGGGTGTGGTTTGGGGGGGGGGGGGACTGGAATCAGCTTGTCTATCGGTTTATTTTTCCACAGACAATGTTTATCCCGACCACTTATTTCAACCAAAGTTTCCCGATATGATAATTAGCATCTGAAATTGTGGATCAAGGTATTATTTTTCTGATCATTTTTTAACGAAGTTATGGCCCTTTATTGAATAATCCTCATCTGGACTAAGGGGTCAATTTCAATGACGGCTTTTAGGTATGGTACCTACCATCTGATGGTGTGCATCGAGGAACTTTTTTTTTAATCTAACCCTTTTTACCAGAGTGATGGCCCTTCATGAAAAAAAACTTGTCCACACAACTCCTCCAAAACTACCGAACCAATTTCAACGACTTTTGCAGATGTGGTAACTGCCCCTGAAATTAAGCATCTGTGTACAATGTAGTATGTTTTCATTTCAACCCTTTAAAAAGGAGTAATGGCCCTTTCTTGAAAAATAACCTTTGTCTGCCTCATAAACTTCCTGGCCAATTTCAATGAAAGTTTACAGATATGGTAATTTCCCCTTGATGTCATGCAATATTTTAAAATTCTTATCCTTTGATGTCACATGACAAGCAGTGTATTTCACTTAGTGTACATGATGATTTTCACAACACATCTTAACAATTAAATAAAGATTCTAGTACCTATGATATAACTCAGGTGACCGCTAAGGCCCTTGGGCCTCTGGTTTCATAGTGTTACTTTCAGCAGTTATTCCTGAACAGTTACTTGAATAACATGTGACAACATGATAAAATTAGTTTTTAAATCATTTAATTATCTTTTCACCAGTAGAATCATGGATAATGTTTAAATCATGTTTAGAGTATATAATTTTGATCAGTCTGGTCCATTAATACAACTGATTAGAACTTCTTCTTTCGATAGGAAAAAAAAGTGCAAGACCTGGCCAGTGCTCACAGCATTGAAGTCAAAGCAGACATACGCTTAGGAAGAGTAAGGTTGATTGGTCTTCTAGAAAATGTCACTGATGCATCTGATGAACTTAATAAGATGATCAGAGAATGCGAAAGAAAAAAGATGGAGAGGCAGGAAGCAGCGCTGATAGGAGATATGGTCCAGTGGCATTTCCTTGATGTTACTTCCAGTGGGCAAACACTCCAAGAATATCCTCCTGATGTCAACCGTATACTAGAGAAGGGATTTAGAGATCAGAAAGATAAGGTTGGATTTCAAGATTCTGCTGGAAATAATTATTTGGTAGACTTGAATGCCTTAGAAGAATTTCCAGCCACTGATCGTTCCGATACTGTAAAGGTTATCAGGAAGTGCAAGATGGAAGGTAATGGTGCAAAATTATTACTTACACAATTAAGTGGTCCAAGTACATTGTAAATGAATGAAGAAGATACATGTATGAATCTGATGACAATATGATAAAATTGGGGGGGGAGGGGTAGTTATGATGTTGCCCATATCCGTCCCATCCTGTCGTCATCCTCAGTGACCTCTATCATCTCTGTGTTGATACGCCCACCCTAAAGGTGGGTGTATATTGGCATGGCTTTGTCCGTCCGTTCGTTCGTTCCTCCATCAACATTTTCTTTGTCCGTGACTTTTCCAAAAACTGGCGGAAGAATATTAATGAAATTTCACACAAATGTTATATGCATCGAGATCTGAAGCTGAGTTGAACGTGAGATTAATGCGATATGTCATTACAGAGTTATGGCCCATGACTTCGAAAAATATCTACAAATGTAAGAGTGGCCATAACTTACTGTCTTTTTGCATGCTTTGTATTGCTTTCCCCTTCATTTAGTACTCGTATTGCTATTAATCCCTCAACCAGTATTTCATCCTATTACTTATAATCTATTGCCTTTGGAATTTCAACATGTTAACGGAAAAACAGCAGTTCTTGTGATTGTGGTCATTGGTTTTGTGGGTTGGCGTATCATGTACCGTCCGCAGTACTCTTGTTTAGGTTTGCTAGGTCAAAACCAAGGTCGCTATTGCCATATGTCTTCACTCTAGCTACTTTATTTTTTGACAGATTTTCATCAAACGTAATGAAGATTTCAATTGTAAGACAACCTTATGGGTTCCTGTTTCAGGATTCCAAGGTTAAGGCGAAGGTCATCATTGCTATTTATAGAAAATCTACAAATTCAGTGTCATCAGTCTTCCAACTTTATTTCCTGATGAATTTTGATCAAACTTTAAACAAATGTCAGGTATGATGATACCTCAGACATTTTTTGTATCAATAACCAAAAGACTCAGGGTACTGATATTGGGTCTGTAGCATGATGGGATGAAGTGCTACCACGTTTGATCAAATAAATGACCTTAAACCAATTTCAAGGTCACAGGGTCAAATTTCTTAAAAATCTTCAAAAGACTTTTTCTCAATAACCAAAAGGTCCATGGTACCGATATTGGGCCTGTAGCCTGCTTGGATGAAGAGCTACCAAGTTTGTTAAAATGAATGATCTTGACCTGCTTTCAAGGTCACAGGGGTCAAAAGTCTTAAAACTCTTCAAACAACTTCTTCTGAATAACCAAAATGCCCAGAGTACTGATTTTAGGCCCGATGCATGTTTGGAAGAAGGGCTACCAAGGTTGTTGAAATAAAGGACCTTGACCCACTTTCAAGGTCACAAGGGTCAGATGTCTTAAAAAGTTCAAACGACTTCTATTCAATATCTAAAAGGCCTATGATACAGAGGCTTCAGAGTTTGTTAAACATAATAACCTTGTTCGAAAATCAAGGTCACATTGATCAAACGATTTAAAATCTTTCAACAGGTTGTTTTGAATGACTTATAGTCACACGATTATTATACTGTGGGTTTATTCCTTTGTAGTAATATATACGACGTTGAGACTGTAAACACACGACAGTTTATTTAACACAATATATATATACACAAAATACGGAGACAGCAACCTGAAATAAAAAGAACAATACCTGACAATATATGTACGGACACGTAAATGTTTCATATAAGTACTATTAATTATTTAATGCTATGAGGCATTAAATATTAATACAGGTATTTATTAAATATATTTATATTAAATTCTATTCTATTTCAAAGTTAAC
>JAULCA010163279.1:4717-20854 GCA_032360845.1 Crassadoma gigantea | reverse complement strand
AAAGCTCCCTGTCATCGAACGACAGGCCATCGACAATTAAAATATTTAATTTTCTAAAAATACTGTGATAAATGAAAGTGCATTGTTGTTGGCCAATCTTAAATCAATATACTACATCTGTCGAACTGCATGTATGTCGATTTTGCCTCGTAAGCGAGCTTTGTATATAAGTAAGTCTATTTTCGGTTTTAGCTTGAACCATTGACCGCGAACGCATATGGTAAGTGCATTAAACAAACAAATCACTTTTGTCTGGTATTTATCCAAACAAACAACCCATACAATACATTAGACAACTCTCACTTGACGTAAAGTATGACAAAGATTTTTTATATACAAATACAGGCAATATGTCGCTTCCCATTGGACCGCACATGTAGTATAAATTGCATTTGGCCGTAAAGGTAAAATCAGTTTCTTCCACAGTAGAACTCGAAAGTGGGGTGAGTGTGAATATTTTGCTATTAGTATCGATTCGTTTATAAAAAATACTTTTCATATTCTAATTTTATATTCAATCAATATAAAACCTGAGGATATCTAAGATTATTATATAAATATTTAAGTACTAAGTAACCAAATGTCACTAGAGTTTTATTTTTTTCGATGAAAATAATTGTTATTTTATGACCAATTTAATACCTTTCTGGAGTGTTAATATTGATGTGAAAGTGACACCAGAGTTTAACTCAGCGCAGAATTAATATTTTAAAATTTTACTTTTACATAAGTATGAATAGAATAGAAGTTTGTAATTAATGAATTAGGGATTTACTATCTTTGAATATGAATTCAAAATTGTGTATTTTGTTCGATATTCCTTTTCAGGACGAAATTCGACAATATGGGCAATTTTCAACTCTTAGCCATTTTCTGCATGGCTTTGGTATTGCACAGTGCAGCACGTTCGTATATTCTTCAGATCTTTCAAAAATAATCTTACTACAGATTCAATACCAATCAATATGTACACATGAATTTCATTGGATTACTTTTGTTATGATGAGTAAAAGTAATCATTTCTGTTTTTATAGAGCAAAAAATGTTTTGAGTACAGAACTTGCTTCTGTGCAATTAAACTTCGGCAATTTGTAATTTTTTTCGCGCTGCATTGTATTATTCAATGTGTTTCTGTTTTGCATTTTCTTGATATTAGGTGCCGTTTTGATATATTACATTCGTGTGTGTTCTATAAAATCGTTTTTAGTAATTAATTAATGATTGAAGTTTTATTGTAAAAATATTTTTTTTTACAATATAGATAAGCAAATATCAAGAAGAAACATTTCGACATGAACAAATTGTTGAACATTGTATTTCACTTTTTACCGTCATTGCTTACAACATGAAGAAGTAAAGTAAAGATATTTTAATATTTAGCATATTATCATCGACATTTTCCAGTTATCATAACTTATTTCCTGAAGTAAACATTTGATTTTTCATATATTTACTCCAATTAGACCCGTAATATTCCCATTGTTTGGTGTTTTAATTTTTGGAAAGTTAAAATCATTTTATTTGAAAAACGGGCAATACGTCATTGAATGGGTTTGCCGATTATCGTGAGCTGTGATATTTTCATAAATAGGGTGTAAGAATACAAATAAAATATCAGGTAAAAGAATGAAAGTTGAGATAAATTATTGGACATGGGCATAGCTCCACTAGTTTCACTTTCTTATGGGTTTTTTTTCAGAAAAGAA
Source organism: Crassadoma gigantea (assembly GCA_032360845.1). NCBI lineage: Eukaryota > Metazoa > Mollusca > Bivalvia > Pectinida > Pectinidae > Crassadoma > Crassadoma gigantea. Next base: position 19,148 of record JAULCA010163279.1, on the reverse strand, counting down.
AGTAGTTACAGAGTTCGAGGAATGTGGCGAGAGGGAAATCGATCTGGCATTTATTGTTGACTCGTCTGGGAGTATCGGGTCATCTGACTTTAGGTTAATGCGCGATTTTTTGGTAAACTTCCTTGATGATAATGCAATTAACACCGGCTCTGTTAAGGTAGCGCTTGTTTCATTCTCGTCGTACGCAAAAGTTGAATTTTACTTCAATAGCCACGACAATAAGAAAGATATCCAACGGGCAATTAGACAGATGACCTATATGAGCAGAGCTACAAATATAACAGGATCACTACGTCTGACGAGATTGGAAATTTTTAATGAAGATTACGGAGATAGACCAGAGGTTAATGATTTAGTCATAATAGCAACTGATGGGGAATCAAACATAGAAAAAGGCATACAACTGAAGAGGGAATTGAAGAAGTGGAAGGGACCCAACACTAAACAAACACAAATATACGGACTTGGCATTGGCCCAGCTTTTGCGAAACCAGAAAATCAAAAGGAACTGCGAAATATTGTTACGGATGGTTTAAACGACGACACAAATCTCGACTTTGTAGAGTCGTACGAGGCACTGGATAAGTTAAGGGATGACATCTTTAAAAAAATATGTAAAGGTAAGTTATTCGAAGTATTTTGTTAACATTTTGTCTTTTAAATCAGAAGAAAAGCACTATTTTTCAGGTGTTTACTTTCAGTTTATAATTCATATTTACAATGTTTCATTTAATTTAAAAACCAATATCAGAATGCAATTTTAGGTTGTATACAAATAATGAATAGTTGATAATACACACACACAATACCAAACTAATATAGACATTCTGTTTTGTTTGATTTGACGTATAATTAAAGACGCATTATGATTTTATAACATTTTTGCGGGTGAAATATTGGATTCTATCAACTTGATAAAACTGCTATCTTTCACACTGTGACATATATAAAAAACGGTATCTTCTATTCGCTGCATTCAAAGACAACTATTTTTTTATTCAGATTCTCATGAAGCGACGGTAGATTAAGCGGTTGCGTTTTTAAATGTTTAAATTGTACATACACTGAAGTATTAAATTAACATATGTATACAAGTAATAACATTTTTATGAGCAGACATACTAGAAAAATAGCAGAAAACGTCGAAATTGCGTCAAGTATCCCATTAATATGGTGCTGCGCCCTCGTGAAAATATCAAAATATTAGTCACACTCGTGAAATGTATTTGTTTTTACTGTAGAAACCATTAAATATCCTCTATATATGATATATTCATCATTAATATGAAGAAAAAATGCAAAACTTTCACGGCATTTTTTTGTTTGTTTTCATGTTTTTCTCGAAATACACAACTTTTTATTTAAATTATTATTTTGTGAACTTTCGAAACTTGGAAAAAAGTAAATTGGATCATTGTTGTACCCGTAACGATATAAAAGGCATATGCATAATTAAATCAATGGAATATGTACATTCACACTGTTTTATTTCCTTACAGTAATTGAAAAAGTGTCAACAGTTAAAGATGGTAAGTATAACCTTTGAACGGGTCTAATTGCATATACATGTATAAGGAATGTATTATTTTAACTCCTTAAACTAATGTACTTAATCGTTGTGCCCTTTCCAAGATGGCTTCCAGGTCATGTGAACGTTCATATCAATAAAACAATACTTAATTTCAGAATACTTATTCATATCATAGGTAAAAAAGAATTGACCAAAAGGCAAATTATGTGAACCTCATTTTCTTCGAGATGAAACACGTTACTGCTGGTTCGTTCTGCATCATATTCACTTTATTCACTTTTAGTATTCATATTTATTCTTGTCTTACACTTTAACTTTTGTTTTGGTGCAAATTAAGTTTAAAACCAGCCTCAATGCATAGCGTATTACGAGCTATTTACTGTAAAATACTTTAAGATTACATTGACTATCAGTCACCATTAGGCATGTTTGATAATCAATAACAAATCTAAAATTTCTTATCGAAACAGTAAATGTTTCTACAGTTGTTGCTTACCCAAAATACATTAGTCTGCTCAAAAAGATACAATTCACCATAGCAACGTTTATTTTGCAAGTTCACGTTTGTCTTTAACCTTTGATGCCGTTTTCTTAAACATGCTTATGCTATCTATTCTTGACCATAATGACATATTCTGTGATGACGGCCAGTTGGAAATTAAATATGATTATGCAAGTCTATAATCACATTTTACTTGCCCTATCGCCTTTTTCTACCTTGATGGGCCTTTACGAACGTATACAGTAGTTATACTTTACGATATTTCGTTTTATTTAAAGGTGATCCATGCTTTCAAGAAGGACAAGTAGTAAATTCAAGGTGTAAGAGATTTACGTGTCAAGGCGGAGTTTGGTTCAGGGCATGGACAGGTACCGACACTTTTTTTTTTAGAAATGTGTCAGTTTTTTTATATACATATGAATACAGTAGCCTTCTAGAACTAAACACTGTGAAATGTATTGCTAGCAATACTTCTTCTATCGAATCATTAGACAGTAAGTATAACTTGCATTTTAGGATTTTAAACAGTCTAATATGTCTTTTGCTTTTGATGTGTTGTCTCTTAAGTTAATATTGTGTATTTTATGGTCATTTAGTGTTCATTTTGTCTTTTTTTTTTAAGTTTCTTTTTGTATCATTTTTGTGCCACAACTTGCGTATACATAAACAAATATCCCTTTGACACAGGGTGTTTGTTTAACGGCTGTATGGATTGGGGATCAGAGAAAATGGATGGCTGTAATACATACAAATGCACAAGGAAGAGTGAGTGCCTGGATGAAGAGAGGACAGTCTGTCTTGACTTTGATGTCAAACTCACCAATGTCGGTAGGTTGAAGACAATACAAAATCACGTGAATGTCATTATACACAATCAAGCACACTTGAATAACTGTTAGTTGAGATTTGCTGTAAGTTCATTTCTAGCATTTGCACACAGTTGCAATTCATTTGTAATATCCATCCGCTCAGAGTAAATATATATGAGACGATGATTTTTTTATGTTTATTAAGATTTGAAAAAAAAACATTAAAAGAAATATGCAAAGTATTATTTCATTTTTTATATGATGCAATTTTGATTTGGCATCAATCCTGACTGAGTGCACAATGTCATTTCATCTTATGAAAAGAAATAATGGAGAACTTTTGAAGATGCAAATTCACCCTAACTGTGTTAAACATTCAGCTTGTTTTGACTCAAATGTATGTATATTTCTAATAAAACCCCTTTTGGCAGTGAAATGGAGAATACTGTTCCTATATATTCATGAAAATATAATTCTTTTGTTACAGTACATTTATTGCGATTCATTAACTAATAATTGTTTGATTTGATTAGTTCGATTAAACATCCAGCGTTCATAAAATATTATTTGATTTGAAAATTACTCATATTCGATTCGGAAAGAAAGCTTAGTAAATACGATTTAAAGTGTTAATTTGCGATACTTTTTACAGGGTGCTTGGTAAAAGGGACTTGTCGTGATGAAGACTCCTCATGGGTATGTAACAAGACATGTGATTCTTACACATGTAAGCGAGGAAAGGATAAGGATGGTAAACCTATTGGTGAAGTTGAAACATCAGATTCGGGTAAGCATGACAGAAATTGTTAGAACTGTTTGCTGTGAGGAAGCCGAAGCTTTCGGTATCCTCTACTACCATTACATAAAGGATCTTACATGAGTTTTCCATTCATATGAGGTTAATGACACGAGTCTAAGAAAATTTTAATAAAGCGAGCTTCTGGCGAACTAAAATGAAAAAAAAAAGTGACGGGTATCATAAATTTCAGATAAAATGAAAAAGAGTGCAAGATCCGTGTTTGATCTTGTGTAATGACGCTATAATACTTTCATCAGGTGTAGGCCGTATGAGTTCCGGGTTCGATATTTCGTAACTACGCTATGGTAATATCATTACTTGTAGGATGATTGGATTCCATGTGTGACCTTATGTAGTGACGCTACGGTAATTTCGTTACAGGATGTATGGATCCAGATGGCGTGTGCAGGGATATTGGCTATAAATACAGTACTCATTGTATCGGGTTCAAATGTGAGCAAGTCGAGGGTCCTGATGGATCTGACGTAAAGTTCGTGACTTTTGAAGCCGGTATAGTCATTCACACATTCATTCATTGAGTAAAATACAGAAAATTTACTTGTAAAAATAACACTGACAGCGAATCAGTTTTCAAAATTTATGTTCATATAAACTTAATTCATTAATATTGTTTTGTTACTTAAGATTATTTCAAGCATTTTAGTGAAAATCTCGTTTGATTTGTATGTTATTTTACCGTTCATAATAGTTTGTAAATATTTCAGTATGTTAACACGGTTCTGAACAATCTTCATTCAAGAAAGTAATTCAATACATTATTAAGTTTGTTTTTTGAACTTTCATATTAAACAGGATGTAAAAAGGACGGTAAATGCGTCCCCCTGGGCGAGGCGATCAAAGAAGACTGTAATGAATTAGTGTGTACTTATGACGATTCAACGCAGCTTTATGATTTTGTTATCGACACAATACGTAAGTCAGCAAGTTACCTATGTGTAATATGATTTAAACTATTTAGGGATCCTAGCTCCAATGTAAGCAAATCAATGGGGAATTTCACTGCAGATTGTGAAACATACCGTTATATCTCTTTTATTTTCTTTTGTGATGTTCTGTAGTGGCTGTTGGTTAGTCCATTATCGCTGATCAGGTAGCTTAACTGGCTAAAGTGAAGGTACAATTATCACAGATGGTTAGGATAGCATACTCGTTTCATTTTTAAATGTTCAGAGCACCGTGGCAAATTTTGTTTATTTCATCTTAATTTTGCAAGGTATGGTTTCCATTTAGAAAGATTCATCAAAACTAAGGTCATAACGAAAATAATTCCCAACAAGTAGCTTGTGGTACAGGGATCCTAGCTTATCAAATTATTGTATTCCCTTAATTTTTTGATACAAAATCACTCATATTGGTTAAAGACAAACAACTATTTGCCTGTGTAACAGTTTGTTATTACATATTGCTAGTAATGGTAAAGTGTTGATATGTATATCAAATTATATACATATAGAAGCATTTGATTATGTATATGAAACTATATAGGCATATAAGCATTTGGTTATGTATATAAACTATATCGGTATAGAAGCATTTGATTATGTATGTGAAACTATATAGGGTTAGAAAAATTTGATTATGTATTAATAAATTCAATTATGAATATTACAAACAAAATATTGATATGCTTTATAGCAATAATTGCATCTTTCAATAAGTTGCCAAATGATGAACTTTCAGAGTGCGACTTTGAGGGTAAATGCTACGAGATCGATACACAATGGGAAGACAAAGACTCATGCACCAAATATAGCTGTATCTTCAATGAAAAAAGCAAAAAGGCTGTCGTCCGGGAAAGAGTAGCAGGTACAGTTGGTATTTTGTTATACCCATATCTTTAAAAAAGTGTATATACCTAAGTTCCTGCTAAACAGTACTGGAAAATAATGATAAGGTTTTTCGTTTTTGATTTTTGTTGTTTTCATTTTGTTTTCTGCAAAATATTATCTTTTAAGTTATTTGTTTTCAAATACCCAGATATGTGATCTACGTGACACTCTCCTACACCGAAATGTTTCTTATGATAAAACTTGTAAAATTCAATTTGAAAGCTATGTTTAGAAAATATCTATGTAAAGACATTCTAATATTTCATTATCTTCTATCATCAGGTTGTAAGCTCGACGGGGATTGTGTGCCCAAAGGAGATGCTATCGGAAAAGCAAACTGTATTGAATACGAGTGCAATTCCAAAGGTGGTTTCGACTTGATATCCGCAGGTATGACATAAAATATGGATGGAATGTACAAGTCTCTAACACTGCCGTTGGGTATTACTGATTTGTTTGTATTTGAAGAGTTATTTGAATTACACACTTTGAAAAGAGTGTCGAATGTTAAATGTCCTTTAACGTGTACGGTAACAAGTTGAATTTCATATTTGTAAAGTCTCTCGAATTTCTATATGATACTTGAAGACTAAAAAAATTTTGTTTGTGTCAAAACAGCATTATGCCTTTTTATTAACAAGTTTTGATATATATATAGACTTATTACATGTTTTCTTTTCGCTTTTTTATTGAAAGAAATACAAATATCTCGTTGTGAAAATATCACTTTATTATTGAAAGGATATTAATTATTTTAGGATGCCCGGTTCAAGGAGAGTGTAAGCCCCTTAACTCCACTTGGCGAAAAGAAGGGGTTTGTGCCCAGTTTTACTGCCGCGAAGGAGAATATGAAGACGGTTACATAACAACGATGAAGGATAAAGAAGTTGGTAAGTGATATAATTAAAAAAATATCGAAATATATGTCTACTACATCCATGTTGTAAATTTTGGTTTTCAGTCGTTTTTTATAATTAAAGAATGGAGATCAAATACACGATTTTAATTCAAAACTGTTACTGTTATTTATAATTGAATGACAAAAAATGTAATCTTCATGATCTATCAGTAAATAAAAGCGTGTCTTTCTTAGTCAAACGTTTTTATCAAATTATTTTTATAGAATGCCATGATTTCCAAGGAGATTGCATGAAAGAAGGCGAAACAACTGTAGATAGTTGTCTGACGTATGAATGTGGATCTGACGGTGAATTGAAGAGGGTCTATTCAGGTGAAGTCACGTTAGATCACTTGTTTGAGCTAGAAGGACGCGTGCAGTAGAACAAAATTGACACATAGTGTGATTTATATCGTACCAATTTTTTACTTGATCGTTAATGATACCGTGTCTTAATATGTCGGAAAAAAAGCCTGCGATTTAATTGAAGTAATAAAATACCTAATGTATTGAAAATATATCGGTAAGAAATGCACGTGGGATGCACGTGTACACAGGCGGTAACGTGTGAGGATATTAAATATGTCTAAAAGAAGAAACACCCTTAGCATTACTTACATTAAAACACCCTTAGCATTACTTAACATTACGTCGTCTTAACATATATCACCAGTTACTTCTATCTGAAGGTCAGTTATAAATATAGATACACTTGATTGTTTACACAATTCAATTCTAAAAATTATTAATACAAATGCAGATACTGGTGACTTTATAGTTGTCGGTAAAATGAATACAAATGCAGTTAGCAATTAAAGTAGACAGTAGCAATTATAGTGGCAATAATAAAGTCAGTGTTTGCCTGCTGAATAGAACAGAAAGCGAATGCTAGCGGCATAGTGAATTTATATTTGAAAAATCATTTTGTTATACATCTATATAACAATGAAAGTAGATTCAAGGATTAACCCATTTTCGTAGCATTATGTACCTGAACGTTTATTAGATTCATTATTATAGTTATTTTATTTGTCTCGTACTCTTAAGTTTTACATAATAGATTTACAGTTTACATTTATAAAGTGGTAAACCTTTTCAATTTTAAACTGACGTTTTGTAGAGTGCAAGTACAAAGGATCATGCTACGCAATAGGGAAAAAATGGGAAGATAAAGACACATGCAAAGAATACAGGTGCAATGCCGATGAGACCGAAGGAGCTGTGTATTTTGGAGTAACCAATGGTATGCATATTGCCGGTTGGCAGGACGATTTTTCAAGAATCTGATTTGTTTTGTTTTGTTGTTGAATTGTTCAACGGCCCATCGACAATGTAAGTCACTTAGGGACATCAGGCATGTTGTCATATCTGGAGTATAACGATTTTGAGCTCATCGATATTTATTTTCCACTTTCTTGTAGTTCATTCATTGTTACCGTAATGAGTCATTAAAATATAATTAAACTGAATTCAGGTGGATATGGAACTATTCAGTTCTGTGAATGATGGATGTCTCATCACGAAAGATATTTCACAATAGGAATCTAGGTACCATTTTCTGAACTTGTTTTGAATTAAGACCTGAATTAAATTAAACTTCATCGAATTTGAAAAAGGAATTGATATTCTGGATTGTTTTCATTACAAAATTAAAGGAGCTAGTTTTCTCATTAAAAAAATAAAATTAATTGATAGGAAATATGTTGATTGACTTAATTTCTTGTGTGCGAAATTTTGAGATGATTCCTAACGAATAATGTTTTTCAAACATATCAAGTGAAATATTTTACGAGGATAAACTTCTAAGTAATCAGCCGGGTACTCCGTGTATTATACACAGCGCTCAATGTTATATATTCATAGGGTGCGTAGACTCGTATGGAGTTTGTTACGTACCGGGTGAGTCGCGAAAAATGGAGGGATCATGCATCACAGAGATTTGCGGCGTTGATCACGTTTTCAGAGCCAACCGTGAGTAACCATCATGTTGAAAGTATATAATGCTGTGATCATGTAGATCAAAGTATACGCTGCTTACATAAGCGATAATCATTTAACTGTATACAGTCATCTTTAACCCTTGTAACACTGAAGACCACAATATAAAGATTACAAAAAGGTTAAAAGGTTGATTGCACTATTCGGAAAACGCCCCTTCACTTTTAAAAATATTTGATTAACAGTAATTTAATGATTTAACAGTGAACTTGTACTAAGAATTATGTCTCAACCTCAAATTTAATGTTTAGTTTCACTGATATTATTTAACATGTATATATATTCATACTACACATTTAAAGCGCGATATACCTTTTCGTACAATGTATCATATACTCCTGAGTTAATATGGTACTTTTGGTAGTATTGTTTTATATATTTGTGTTGTTTCCCAAGTAAACTGTTGTCTTCACATACAATGCAAATACTGCGGTCAGTTATATGCACATGATTCCTTTACTTTAACAAAACTGAAAACCTTGTTACTAAGCCATTTTGTTGTGCTTTAGTGTGTGAATACAAATCAACGTGCTACGAAATCGATCAAGATTGGACAGATTATGATGACTGCCTGACATTCTTCTGTAAAGAAGACCCTATTAGCGCCACAGCTGTCATGGAAGAAATACCATACGGTAAGACAGCCTTTCTACATAGTTAATCTCATCCTATCCTGTTTTTATATCTGGTGCGTCAGCTAGACATTGCATATTTTATAATTTGTATTTAAAACCCTCCTATGTTTTGAAGTTAATTGAAACAAATATTTACAATATATGTTGGTTTTCATAAGATAAAAACTGCTCATAAAATCAATTTTGATGATTAGATTACCCTTTTCGATTATTTGGTATTATGATAACTTCTATAAAATGCCATGCACATTCCAGTGTATTACATACTTAGCCGTATCACGCCTGTCTAGGCTACATTTTCGTTCCTTTAAAGGTTGCTTATATCAGAAGAAGTGCTATGCTCCCGGAGATCGTATCAAGAAGAAGTGTGAGACATTCGAATGTATGTCTGAAGGAAGAGGTTTCAAACCTATAGACGAGGGTAGGTATTGATACATCCAAGCTTATACTTCATTCAATGGTGACCATATATATTAAAAAAAATCCTTAACAAAATGAAAAGGTAACTATGAAATATTTTTTAATGTCGTTAACTAACCTTGAGAATAAAGATTTGTGTTTTGATATTACAAATTTACTATCAAAAACGACATAGTTCTTTACATTACTAGATACAATATTGATAATATAATAAAACTGTATGCAAACGAGTTTGTTATAAAGAGGCGGGGTAACGGATGTAGATACATGTAGTTAAGATTGAAGTGGTCAGTTTGTACTGATGATTACGTCTTAACAATCAAGTTCCTTCAATACTGATGTATATTAATGACGGGGACTATGTCAATGAACATCAGACAATAACGTATCCAAATGTTATCACTACATTTTCATAACTATGGGATTACCAGACATGTCCATGAAACGACACTTTTCATATGAAATTTACCTTGTATAAGAATAATCAACAGGGGCAGAGACTACTTCAATTTAATACCATAAAAAAATCAAATCACATGATAAGTAATGCATTACGCTGTATAAAACGTAACAACAAGAGGACGCGTTCCATCAGTGCCTGTAAGACAAAGTTACCTCGATCACCATTTTGTTGCCCTTGCTTATTTTTGTTATGTGATGCCTTTCCTTTGCTGCGCATAGCTGGTGTCACAATTGATGGCAATTTTCGCTTTATCTGTCCTGTTAATTCAATATTGGTGTCACTGACACGGTGTGATAAGTATGTCAACGCGTGACTCTTAACTCGACATGGTTTGTTCTTGCAAGAAAGTTCCACCCAACTCACTTGTTTTCCACTTTACGACAAAGTGAAGTGTTTGCAAAAAATGCCGGCTGTGCATATCGTATTGTTTTTTTTTTAAATACCTACATGCACAGCGAGTACAGCCTTATAATTCCTTAACAAAAAATGGATTAGAGCTAAGTACTTACATATACCACCATACCCCTTCCCTCATCCTGTCCCCCTCCTTAGAAGAAAACAAAATAATTGTGAAGTTGGCTAAATCGACTGTTCACATTGTGTCCCTTTATAATATCCATTATCATATTCTACTAACAAATATAACTACATAATAAGTTAAAAAAAATACCAGAAGGACATCAGTATGTATCTGTATTTCACGGAACTTTTTACTGTAGAATGTCCATGGGAAGAGGGTTGCAAACCGGTTGGATCAAAATGGTTCAGTAGGGACGAGTGTGTTAAATATGGCTGTGTTGAAAACGAAGATGGAGTGTCGGTTGAGAAACTTATTCACGGTAAGAGGTTTTAAACGGTTCAAACTTCCCCATGGTTATTGTTATTTTATCACTGATTCACCAACTGTTACTTCATTTTCATGATATGCTGATCCATATTCAAGACATGAGAGAACGTTTCGAACAAGTTTCAGTGAAATACAAGAAGTGTGCCTTTGTAATAAAATAGAGTTTACGAAACAATTTCTTACCGTTTAGTTATTTTGAGAGTATGTGTACTATTGAGACGAATTAGTCCAAAAATGAATTTTTGTGAAGTGACGCAGTTACGATTAAACAAACAAATCTAAAATTATGATCACGGTATTCATGTGAGTTTTTCATCAAGGCTTTTAATAGTATAATGGAAACATCTGTTGCGAAATATAATCCCAGTTTTTTTATCTGGATTTGATATTCATATGCTATATTGTAGCAATGTAATTGATTTAATCTTGATATATCTATATATTATGTATATGCAAATAACAAAGATTGTTACTTGTTATTATATTGACCTGCCTCGTTTTCCTGTTTTACGGATAACCAAGAAAATACATTAATCCTTTGTGAATCTCTGTATTTGCATTAACTCGTAAATGCAATCAACAAAATAATAACAATGTCTTTTCACTTCAAGGATGTGAGGATGCCTACAGAGAGAGATGCTGGAGGAGCGGTGCCAATATCGAAGGAGACAATGGTTGTATCGAGTTTAAATGTAAAAACGGCACAATGGAGCCGACATCTGTCGGTGAGTTAAAGTGTAGCTTATTAAAAACAATGGACATATCTTTATTAAATAAAAAGAAAATTAAATAAAAAATAAGCATTATCAATTTTTTTTTAAAAAGCTAACAAAAGCAAAATAGAAAACAAAAAAAGCAAAAAATAATAATTAGCCATTGGCTATTAAAGCATGTAATGTTTGTTTTAAATTTTTATATTTCCAGAGGGCTTTGCTTATGAACAATGCAATGTGTGAATGTATATAACATTGTCTAAATAAGTATCTAAATTGAAAGCGGAGATTAATAAAAAGACAAAATATTATATCAAAAGGCATATTTGGGAGTTATTTTCTTCCCAAGAGAATAATATATTACCATTATGAAAATAATCATTACCACTTTTTATTCATAAAGGTTGTCCCCATGGTAACAAATGTATGAAAGTTGGCGAGGTGATTGAGGACGAGAAGGCCTGCATCCGGTTTCAATGTGTTGTCGTTGAACAAGGAGCCGGTTTCATCAAAACACTAAAGAGAGAGAGAGCTGGTAAGTTATATGCGCCATAACTAATTCTTTCTCAATCTGGCATCATAAATTATTCACACCGTTTTAATAGCACATCTTCAGATAATTTAAGTTAACAATTATTTCTAAGTTTATCAGTTAACAAATCAAGATAATTGAGATGCAGTTTTTACATAGTATTTATATCACAAGATAATGTATTAATGTTATCAGTTATGATTGTTCGTAAACAATAGAGCTATTCAAAATTAGAAAAAAAACTAATTATGTATGTCAACAGGTAGAGATAAGACCAAATAATGTTTAGTTGATTTATCCACTTTTAATCCGCAAGTCCTGTTTGCACATATTGCGAAATCGATAAAGAGCAAACAGAGCTCAACTCTTCTTTTAAAATAATGTGTCAATGTTTTATTCTATACGATGTCTACAGAAGAATTGTTTTTTTATTTAAAGGTTGTCTGGATCACGAAACCTGCTACTGGAGGGGTCAGAGGAAAACAGAGGCATGTGTCACATACAAGTGTTTAAGAAATGGTTTCAAAATAGAAGTTGCACGTAAGTTCTTTCTTAACCAAGTTTTACTAGAGCTATGACTAACTTGAAGCTTACCCGCCTAGAGAATCATGTTTCGTCTTAAGAGTTATGTAGGTTTCATGATGTGTTTCCTGTTGTTTTAATATGTTCTTGCTTCCCGTTGTTGTTCTTTGTGTCGACTTGGCGTTTTGAATTGGTGTTTTTAAAGGATGCAGTGGAATCTCTATTCTGTTTGGCTTTAAAGAATTCCCAAACAACCCTATCATCATATAATTAAATTTTACTGATATATGTACCATGCGTATTCTATCCAGAGAAAAAAATACCTTATAGTTACTCATATTCTAGGAAATCATATCACAGTTTTCATGTTGGCACATATGGAGTGCTTATACTTTCCAATAACTGTTAGAGTGATAAAAAAGAATCGATACGACATTTGTATATGTATCTGAGTTGTCATTGCTACCTTCTCTCTTTTTTCAGTAGATCTTTGTCTCTTTTAGAAAAGTTGCGCCGAGTTGTATGATAATTGTTCATGCATTTAGCGGAAACATTTTGAGAGACTCGCGTTCTTTTGAAGTTTAATATTTGTTTAGAAATGCTAGTATTAACATTTGAAATCACCCATCTGAAATAATTGTTTTAATATTTCCAAGAACATTTATTGACAGCCTATGCAATGTAAGCCCTTTAGCAAACAATATTACACATGTACACGTTTCGTAAAGACTGCTTTACTTACCTCACGAGACTTTCAAAGTTCTCTTGAATGTCTATTCGGACAAATCGTTTCATGGGATATATAACAGTTTGTTGCTTCTTTGAATAAATGTTCTTACAAAAACATTTAACCTCAAATGAATTAGGAGGAAAATGTGAATTCCAAATAAAATTACCGATCTTATTGATTTTAAGGATGTGAATTCAGAGGAAGTTGCAAATTCTTGAACTCAAAATGGGGGCACGACAAAAAGTGTCTGACGTTCTCTTGCATCAGAAAAGATGACGCTGAAATTCCAAAAGTTACAAGAGATCTATGGGGTGAGTTGAATCACATTATTATTTGTGTCACTGCTGATAAAGCATGCCATTCCCTCATTTCAACCAGTTCTCAGTTATACTTTTAACCTTTTTCTTATCATATGTGATTTATCAGTAATGATGCCGCATTTACCGACGTTACTGCCCTCTGCTAGTGTCAATAGTTGTAAATACTGATTGTTTTGTATTGTTTAGGTTGCAGGGACGAGCAAGGAAGATGTCATAAATTTGGAGCACAGAAAAAGATTAATAATTGTGTAACTTACGAATGTGAAAGAAGGAGGGGGTATGGTGCTAAGTTCTTTCCTAAGGACATTGGTATGTATGACAATGCATTTTGTAATATATTGAAGTTTTTTCTATCTCATGAAGGTCTGTAACTAAAATCATAGATTACAGCCCAATTAAGTCCTATACAATGCATTCAAAGTGCATATTGTTGACATCTAAACTTGAAGTATTTGAAGACATTTTAAAACATATACTGAATGTGTATTCCCAGGCTGTCAATTCCGTAAAAAGTGCAAAGCTGTAAATGAGGATTGGATTCACAGAAATAAGTGTGTTAAACAGACATGCTTGTACGCCGAGGGATCTGAACTACCGGAAATTCAGAGTTCACCATACGGTAAATACCGTTCCCGCAGATTCATTAAACTACTAATTTCACATGATATACTTTTTGCTGAGTATAGGTCTAGTTGCTACAGCATATAGCGCTTTATAAAAATATGTTCAATTCTTACGAAATTGTGAACATTAATTTACGTACCTCTTTTTATTTGATATCTCATAGCAGATTATAATTATATACATTGTGTGGTGCTCCTAGTAGCTGTCATTCATGTTATATTATTTTGATTTTGGATAA
>JAULCA010162946.1:0-10666 GCA_032360845.1 Crassadoma gigantea | reverse complement strand
TTTTTTTTTCTTGATTTAATAACGGAATTAGTGCGTTATTTAATGTTTATTTGATTACACTGTACAATTTTTGTCGTATTTTTAAGGATGCAGGAAGTCAAACTGAACCCTATACATGCGCACACGGATGACAGTTTATCGCTCCAATGCCTTTGAGTCTTGGTCCGTTTTGGGGGGAAGAAGAAGCTGAAACTGTGCGTTAAAATCTATGGGATTTTCCCGCGATGGGAACATGATTTATGTTTTATAAACATGGGCCAAATGTAAAATTTATCTTAAATATAAGCAGTCAGTCGCAGAGGGGTTATTTAATACGTAAAACATTTAACACACATAATTGCATTGTAAAACTTCTACTAAGCTATAAGCTATGTAACAATATTTTATAGTTTGCTACTATAAGAAGCTGTCTGACACTATAAATAATAGTATGTATGCTGTATTGTTTTCTATATAAATGGCAATACAATGTCTACTGATCAATTATCTAATATAATACACATATATCCTGTTCTGTACTATCTGAACCGCTACAGGATAAATTTTCTTGATTATCATATGTTAGTGCTTTTATTTTCTTCCATTTTTAAGGGACCCGATTGGAAATAAACCACTTTGTGGCTGTTATGGGTAATCCTAGGTAAAAGACACACACCACTCCTATTATACGACTTATTTAGATATCAACCTTGATATCCTAAAAATAGTCTGTCTCGATTTAAAGTAATATCTGCCTTTTTTTATAGTGTATTAGACATTTGATGATGTATCTGTTCTTATTCTCAGTCTTAACACAAAATATTCTTTTTATTTACAACCTGAATTGTGATCTTAATTGTATGTTTTATTCTAAATTGTGATATCCTGTATTAATATGCCTATTTCACCTGAAAAGTGTAACTGTCTTTAAAATAGAGTATAAAGAACGACAACTCTGGGAGATATTTACAGCTATCCGGCGAGACTATGACGAGACATTACGAGACGTGCGACTTCTTCCGGCCTGACTTCCTGGTTGAAATGAAGTAGACAAGAGTTTTGAAGTTACTTTTCGATGGGATTCCTCCCAAATATAACTTTATTTATATGGTAAGTTGTTTAAAAAATGTGGATTTGTACCAGCATTTTGATATTGCGATTATCCCAAAAGATACAAACAACACCCCAGTTGTGATATCCAACACAGGTGTGTCCCGTTTGTTGATCACGATTTGTCATCAAACGGGACAGCCCGTCACTGTCATCCTACAACTGAATTTGACGGGTACATTTCGAAATGGCTTTGTGGCTGCATGCTACCTCATCCTACTTATATGGTTTATAAATATTAAACTACATGTAGCTAGTTAATATACCTTATTCAATATAAGACATATCCATAACGTTACACACATCCGCATATCTCCCCAAAATAAAACCGACCATAATCGCGGACTCCAACATATCAATAGGTGGCCTTTTTTTGTTAAGTCCAGTTCTCTACTTCTCTATAAAACACGGGGATTTTATGTTCAAATCTGGCAATACCATTGGGTACGTTTTACTTAAATGTATCTATGCAGGAGAAAATATACCTAAAACCGAAATGTAAACAATCTCATTAAAATCAGATGTTGATAAAAATACGGTTTGCTCATGCGGTACGTAATAATGAACAGCTGTATTCATTCAAATTGAAAAGTGAAATAATTAGTTTCTCACTCTCATGACAACAGGTATTAGCCTTGTCTGTCAATACATCCAAGTCCATAAATAAATTTTTCGTCCGGTTTATTGACAAATGAGTCTATCACCTATGCTCTTGGCTATATGACTTGCCTAATCTCTTCACATTCTGGATGTTACTGCATTAATTTGATTAAATTACATTCAACTGATAGAGAGCCGAGGAGGGGGGCAATGCTCATAAATCAGTAAAATTATATATATTAACTATATTGTAATAGTGATATTAAAAAGAATTTCCTTTTGCACTAAAGTGATGCATTTTAATATACTGTGTATGATGTTTTTGTTTTTATAAAGAAAAGTTAATACAGGCCACGCTACCTCAGCAATTCGATGAGAGAGAGTTCCAAAAGATAGCAGAACCATGGGTCAGTGCCTGAGTGACTCTGACCGCCCTCCGTCTCGCCAACCACCTCCGGCCAATGAAGTCATTGACAGTCAGCAGGTGTCCCTACACGTCAACGATGTCAATGTGGCTATAAATAGTACGAGTCCTGTTCGTCCCCTGCCACCCCCTCCTCCCGCCAGAGGTGAGTTGTGAAGCCATGCTTTCATAATTACATTGCTTCATTATTTAGCCTTCATACTGCTTTCTCAAACAATTAATCATCTTTATCCTGTTCCAAAGGCGAAGAGTTGCATGGGGAGGTACAGTTAAATCTTACTTGACATAGTTATACTTGAATCAGAAATATATTTTTGGAAAAGTTCAGTAATTTTGATAATTGTGCTGTAGTCTTTTTTAAAAGTATCAGATGATTTAATGTAGTAAAATTCATATCAATCATGCCATAATATGTCTAGTGCCATGTAATTTTTGTAAATGTCTGGGTAAATTTCTGCAATGTATCTTTTATAATATACACATTTACACGTACAAAATATGTTCTATGTGTTATCTTATTTCTGTTTGTGTTTACTTTTTGATATCATATTACATGTTTACGTGGTGTACAGTAGCTACTAATAATAACATCCTTTATGCATTAACCAGTAAAACATAGCTATATAGATATATATAGACATAGCTTATTAACAGTCATCCCTGCTGTGTTTAGTAGGAGCAAATTATATCTTATTATCATTTCACAATGTATTTCAACTTTTACATACACTTCATTAATTGATTTATGAATTAAGTTACATTTTGTCTGAATATATGTTGTGTATTTAATAGTATTTATGTTATTTTATACTGTTAGCAACTCTGTGCCTTTAAATGGTATATAATACTACGGGTGGGTGGGAGGTTAGGGGGGTGAATCTCCACATATACAAAATACCTGGTATATCATGATCATGTTTCAGTAAAATGAAATCATCAAGTGTGATTCCAAAATAATTTGGAAAGCATATGTATGTATTTGGTTGTATAACCTGAATATGACTCCTAACTAAGATACTATACTGTATCATATCTTAAGGAATCGGGACAAAAGTTTTGAATGTTTGTATATGATGTAAGATGTTATGATATAAAAAAAACACTGTGATAACAGTAACTAATGGGGAAAAGATTAGATATAGGTACAAACACAATAAAGCTACTGGTATATTATTACAAGCCAGTAGTGGGATACTTGAACTGTTCATGAAAAGTGACAATGTAATTTTTTTTCCAAGTTAGAGAACATACAGGAATCTTGTTCTGCAGAATCACTGAATGCCACCACACTTAGACATTTTTGCAATAGCTGGTGTCAAGTGAACAAATAAAGCTTTTTTATTTTTTTTATTTTAACATTTAACATTTTTATATGCCCGTCGAAATTTGACAGGCGTAATATGGTATATCGTTCTGTCCATCCATTCTTCCAGTTAAAGTTTAGGTGTAAGTTTCTTCAGTGGTCTACATTTCTGTCAGATCATGTGTAATTTTCCTAATGATTTAGTTTGGATGTTCATGTGGGGTCTAAAAAGGAAAATATGGATTCAATTTGGGAAAATAATTCCCATTTTTAGAAATTTTGGACGTGTTTCAGGCTTCACTTTCCTTGCACAATTTCTTTGTTAAAGTGTTGGTGCAAGTTTCTTCTGTGATGTACAGTTCAGTCAGGTTATGGGTTACTGTCTTCCTGAAGATAAAGTTTTCTGTAAATTATAACTTTTCAGGAACAGTTGAATTCTCTCACTTCTACATGTATAGTAGGGAATTATATGAACAAATTATCATCAAAAAACATTACACTATACATTAAGCAAAATCATTTCTGTAAGTAGTAGTGCTGGCACAGAGAAAGACCCAGCTAACATCTCATAGGGAAAAGACACAACTCACAGGGAAGAGATATAGCTCACATCTCACAGGGAGGAGGATTAGCTCACATTTTACAGAGAGGAAACAGCTCAAATCTTACAGGGAAAAGACACAACTCATATCTCACAGCTCACAAGGAAGAGATATAACTTGCATTTCACAGCAAGGAAACAGCTCAAATCTTACAGGGAAAAGACACAACTCATATCTCACAGAGAGGAAACAGCTCACAGGGAAACGACACAACTCATATCTCACAGGGAAAATATATAGCTCACATTTCACAGAGAGGAAACAACTCATATCTCACAGGGAAAATATATAGCTCACATCTCACAGGAAGGAGATGTAGCTCACATCTCACAGAGAGGAAACAACTCACATCTCACAGGGGAAAGACACAACTCATATCTCACAGGGAAAAGATAAAGCTCACATCTCACAGAGAGGAAACAACTCACATCTAACAGGGGAAAGACGCAACTCATATCTCACAGGGAAAATATATAGCTCACATCTCACAGGGAGGAGATGTAGCTCTCATCACACAGAGAGGGAACAACTCACATCTCACAGTGAAAAGACACAGCTCATATCTCACAGTGAAAAGATATAGCTCACATCTCACAGAGAGGAAACAAATCACATCTCACAGGGAAAAGACACAACTCATATCTCACAGAGAGGAAACAGCTCACAGGGAAACGACACAACTCATATCTCATAGGGAAAATATATAGCTCACATCTCACAGAGAGGAAACAACTCATATCTCACAGGGAAAATATATAGCTCACATCTCACAGGAAGGAGATGTAGCTCACATCTCACAGAGAGGAAACAACTCACATCTCACAGGGGAAAGACACAACTCATATCTCACAGGGAAAAGATAAAGCTCACATCTCACAGAGAGGAAACAACTCACATCTAACAGGGGAAAGACGCAACTCATATCTCACAGGGAAAATATATAGCTCACATCTCACAGGGAGGAGATGTAGCTCTCATCACACAGAGAGGGAACAACTCACATCTCACAGTGAAAAGACACAGCTCATATCTCACAGTGAAAAGATATAGCTCACATCTCACAGAGAAGAAACAACTCACATCTCACAGGGGAAAGACACAACTCATATCTCACAGGGAAGAGATATATCTCACAGGGAGGAGATGTAGCTCACATCTTGCAGAGTGGAGACAACTCACATGCCACAGGGAGGAGATATAACTCACATTTCACAGGCAGGAGACACAACTCACAGAGAAGAGACAGCTTACACCTCACAGAGAGGAGATATAACACACAGATCTCAAAGGCAGGAGACATAACTCACATGCCACAGGGAGGAGACACAGCTCACACATCACAGGGAAAAGATTCAGCTCTCATGCCACAGGGAGGAGACACAATTCACATCTCGTCAGAGACACAGCTCCAAGGGAGGAGATACAACTCACATGTCACAGGATGGAGACAAAGCTGTCATAACACAGAGAGGACACAGCTAATTTAATAATTTCAGAGATGATACAGCTAACATATCAGTGTTGATTAGCTAACATCTACAGAGAGAAGAAGGATGAAATCTCATTGGGGCCACAGAGAGGAGCTTTAAACTCTAAAATGTTATTGCCTGCAGGAGCCTTAGACAAGAACTCCAGGCTGTAAATTTACTGGGATAGAAAAGTGTTTTGAGATGAAATGCTGTTGGAGAATACAGAAGTAAAATGTCTTCTAAACATAAGAGAAGCACCTGTCCCCTAAATGAAAAGGTGCACATGTTGGAATAAGGATGGACGACCTATGTTATTTGGAATAGAAAAATACCCAGATTAAAGCTATTGTGTCCATATAGGATGAGATGAGTCATACTGGAACAACTGCAAGGGCCCATACTAACTAGGTTAAATCTATATAGGCTACAAAGAAGGGCCTAGACTAGATTAAGTCTATTGAGGCCACAAAGAAGGCCCCAGAATAGATGGAATCTATTGAGGCCACAAAAGGGGGCCCAGACTAGATTAAATCTATCGAGGCCAAAAAGAGGGACCCAGACAAGATTATATCTATTAAGGCCACAGAGAGGGGCCCAGACTGGGTTAAATCTGTTGAGGCCAGAGAGGGCCCAGACTAGATTGAATATTTTGAGGCCACAGAGAGGGGCCCAGACTAGATTAAATCTAATGAGGCCACAAACAGGGGCCTAGGCTAAATTTAATCTAGTCTGGGCCCCTCTTTAGATAATATATATTGAAGCCACAAAGAGAAGCCAGACTGCAATGTAACACTTTAGACTCAGTTTGTAAAACTACTTGATGGCAGAATGGGGCCCTGAACTCATGTCTATAAGAAATTCAAATGTAAACATTGAACATGATATTATTAGATTAGGTGGATAGAGAATTATAGTTGTTAATATAGGGTCATTGCAGGTATATGTATGTTGATTTTATAATGGGGGACTCAACAAAGTGTTGATTAAATTTGGTATAAGCTCAAATGCTTGTATGAACATTCTCGTCAGCATACAATCAGACTAATCATTTACTAATGTCCATTTCTCAAAGGCTATTTCCAACAATCGAGAGGTGAGTGAATATATACTTTGCAGTTTCATTACATGTCCTTGTCACTGACCATTTTACAAGGTATGCCATGCTATCCATCTTATTGGACTAATGTGTAATGGTTGTCGACTCACCAACTTATTATTTGCACTAGGCATGATTCTTCTACGCAATTTATTCTGTCTTTTTGTATTGCAGAGTTATCTGCTCTTGTGAATAGGTATTGATTGTTACATCATTAGTTTTTGTGAGAAAATTATGTTGTTTTCTTGAAAATTTATGACGTTACTATCACAAACAAATGACGTAACAATCAATACCTGCTCACAAGAGCAGATAACTCTGCAATACAAAAAGATGGAATAAGTAACTAAAAGTGCATAGGGAGTTTCTATTTGGTGTGGTGACAAATACCTATTGCTGAACTTTAAAGTCAGTTTTGATGAGTGATTTGTCACTGACTTTTGAGTCCTTGGAACCACACCTGATCTGATTTTGTCCTGGGTTAATTAGTGTTAATATTCGTTTCTGCATCATTCATGGCAGTCATTTTGCACAAGCCAACCTAGCTACTACACCACTTATTTTATGTTGCTTAAATTATTTGCAACTGCAGTTTTTTCATGACATAAGCATTCATTTATCCCTTAAGCATTCATACTGGTAATATCTGGCAGCCATTAGTATTTTTCATCATGGTTTCTTAGTATTTAAGGGCTCTTTTACTATTTGGTTTCATATTGTGAAAATTTAAACTATCATAGACCAATTTTACATTGCATACCGTACTGTTATGTGTACGCTTTTACCTGTAAGTAAAAGACAGGCAAAAGTATTGCTGTAACTAATCGTCTTCATGTGTGCTGTGTTTATGCTGTACATGCGTTTTATCATAATCATACTGTCTGTTCTTCATACTTGTATATGTGCTGTTCATTTGTTTAATATTACACTCCTACAGTCTCACTGTCGCTGTGTTTGTATTCATTTTTTTGCTGTAGTGATGTGTTCAGTCATTCTTTTTTTCATCTGATTTAACACCTTAACATTATTTCTCTATAATTTAATCTTGTTTGTAACAAGCATTTTCATTGGCTTAAAAAATTTTGTTATCATCATCAGCCCATTATGTAAAAAATGACGTCGCTGCTTGTAATGTCATTTTTTATTTGCTGAAACAGCGGCGTAATAATTTCTAAGAGACTAGAATCCATCAATAAAAGTGTGTATAGTAGATTAAATTATAAGGATTGACTTGAATATATTTATTATGTTATGGAGCTATTAGGTTATAATAAATTAATTGTTTTCAAATATTGAAACAATTATATAAATAAACTGTTCTGTCTTACATTTTTTTCACATTATATATATATATATTATAAGAGATTAACATTTTATATTATATCTAACAAACTTTTTATGTTATATCTAGATGCATTTAAGCTCTCATGTATTGCATATTTTGTTGATTAAATTATTACTTGTATACATGTTTAAGATTTTTGGTTAGTCAATGTTAAGTTTAACATGTTCAATATACATAAAAATATATCATAAAAATATTTATCCTCTTATTACATTTATATCTTATTTACTACATCAGTAAATTTAAACTTGTATCATTATAAAATTATTCTGATTGGATTCAGATATTCTTTTAAATGTTGCTGATGCAGGATCAATTGACTCATTGCCTGTTGAAGGATAATATTTATTTAGTTTATTAACACCTGTGGATTTTGATATCGATATATCTCCCTTGAAATTAAATTAAATACTTTGACCATTAATTGATGTGTATTTTGGTTTACTTATTACCATTCATGAAAATCATTCTTAATTTGAATGCGTATTAGACTCACAGGGACTTGTTACTTGCCTTATAACAAAAGATATTTTTATACCCCGTACTTCTCTTTGATAGCATGTGACATGCATGTTCCTGTTCATAGTCAAGCTGTGTTTTAAGTGTTTAAAAGGAGTTGAAAGTCTGATAAGCTATCATAAAACTTTGATCAACTGATATCACAAAATTAAAATATCAATATATACATTTTACATTCAAAGCAATTATGCTTAATTTCAAATATTGTACTTGAATTTTAAAATGTTCAGTGTTTATGGTGATAGTACTAGTGCTATCCTTTATCATCATTTGGTATCATTTTAATTAATCTAGTCTGACACTTGCTTATGTAATTCTATGTCCACTTTAATACATTGTTTCATCTATCAACAAATTTGCCACCGCATATCTGCAACCACTACACATTTAAAGATCAATTGATCTTTCTTTCTTTCTCAATGATTCCAGTGCTTCAGCTTGTCATGGCTTCACACAACCCTTTCCCAAACCCAATCTAACTGATAAAATTACATGTTACATGTATCATGTATGTTTTGTGAATTAAAAATGATGATGTTCATAAAACAACATCTGTTCAACCAAAAACAAAAGTGCTATAATATTTTCATCTTAAATATATAACATGAATGGATATTATTTTTCGTAAAGTTAGTCACCAAAGGTAAGTTTCACATATACTTGTAGATCTAGATTTAGACTAAAATTTCCAGCTCCCGTAATCTTCTCTGAAAATATGTTGATTTTGAGTGATTCAATTTTTTGTTTTTAAGTAATGTATTAAAAATAAATTATTTATACCTTCTTAATGTTTACATTTGTTAATAATCAAAAGGGAATTTGGTAGTCAACTGTACCCAGCAGAAAATCTGTATCCAGGTACAATATATAGCTTGTTTAAGTATTATAAAGTTATTTGAACACATGGAGGGACCTTTGGGTAACAACTCCATGAGACTTAACAGATCTACCTGGATATCAATCTTCCCTAATTAACTTGTATGCATTATTCATTAATTATAAGTCCAAAGAATATTAAATGTTGATAAGGTTGATGTTGAAAAAATTCATTATCAGTAATCCATACACTGTATCAGTAATCCATACACTGTATCAGTAATCCATACACTGTATCAGTAATCCATACACTGTATCTGTAATCCATACACTGTACATTTGTATGTGAATGGATATTGACATTTCAGATTATCCATTATGCTTGAACATTTCCCAGAGCATAAAGAATCTTTCACATTTTCTAGTACATAATTATTATAAAATGTAAATATATCATTTTCATCAATAGGATTTGACAAGATTTGGGCAAAGTAAACTGGCGTTAAAGTATTGCCATAATTTTGTAAAGAGGAAAATACAGAAATAACAAAAAAAAACCTATATTTGCCTCTATTGTAGAGTCTAACACTGTGCGAGCTCTGTATGACTTTGATGCCATCAACGATGATGACCTCTCCTTTAAGAAAGGTGATCGATTGGAGGTGGAGGAATCCAGGTAAACAGCTCAATGGTCAACATGTATTCTTTTACACATATTGTCCTATTTCTGTTTTTAATAGCATATCAAAAGTTTTACAGAAGATACATCACTGAAAACTTATTATATGATATTCGGAGATCTTATAGAACTTTTTTGACAAGTTCTAATAATTATGAATTTTTAGTCTCAAACAGCATGCTGTTGTTTGATACTAAATTTAGACAGCATGTTGTTGTTTGATACTTCGAGTGATAGAATAGACTCCATGTCAATGACTAATCGGAACTAAAATTTGTGCTTTGATAAATCATGAATGATTATTGCGACCTTATACATTGCAATCATTTATTTGCTGTTGTTTTATATATTTTTACAGTTAAACTGTGCTTTCATAATTGATTTGTGTGTCTTGTGTTTGACAGTCAAAACTGTGACTGGTGGATGGCCCGTCACCTGACCTCAGGTCAGACAGGTTACATACCCAGTAACTACGTGTGTAAGGATGACAACACGCCACAGGCACAGGAGTAAGTATATCACTGCAAATAGATTATGTAGGCCAGTCTGTAATTAAATAAATACTCCTGATATAATGCTGAAATAGCTTGTGATCTTTAACAAAATCCACACAGATTTTCATTGACAGTTCACACTAATGTTTCAACAAATTAGTAAAGTGAGGTTGTAGTTTAGTATTACATAGAAAGTGTTATTTTCTCTGTAAGATGACAACATGATCGTA
>JAULCA010162835.1:0-14872 GCA_032360845.1 Crassadoma gigantea | reverse complement strand
CCGACAATAGAAATATATATATAAGTATAGTATTGTTGAAAGCAAAAGGGTATTTGCGTTAAACTCCCTAATCTAAAAGATGCAAATTTAAAGAATAGGTATATTGTAAATATTTTGAACTATGCCACTTACCAAAAGAGCTACATGTAATTGCGAAACAAACCGCTATTAACAAAGTTATTGTGGGCTGATTGTTCTAAACTGATATTATTTTATTATAATCCGAATCACTAACTATCTCACCAAGAGTAACATACTAGACAAACATAGGAAATAGATCACCTGCTTTATATACACGACCAATGATAATAAGGGGATTACTTATTTTTTCACAGAATGTGTTTTGTTCTAGACATATATTCATGTCATCTACTTAATGTAAATAAATGCTTGAATAAAACTTGATACAGGATCATAAAACCAACACCTATATATTTTTTCAAGATAATGCTCGTTGACAAATGGTAATTGTATGAGAAGAATTAGGGGAAATAAGCTGGTATTTTCCACTGGTTTTATGGGGATAAAATGATAAATTAAAGATTTCATAAATAGAGTAATCCTGTAAGGCCAGGGTTCACTGTGGTGACCATGGTCCATGTAGTTGATTACATTTGGTGTCTTTTTTCATCTTAATTGTTTCTCATATAAGTCCCGCAAGGTATCGATATCTCTTCAGAAATGCTTTATTCAAGCTATAGACCAAAAACTCAAACATGTTCTTTCAGTTTTTGGCAGTAGTACGTTTGTCATTGAGTTTGTTTTGTGACAATAATTTCTAATTCACTCCCATGTATGCTTGAGATCATCTACCAGTAGATATCAAATATTGTTACATGTAGGATAAGTACTTTGGTACGATTATTAGTAATAATTACTTAAAGAAGTGTAGCTTCATTTTTGAGGAGAAAATTGCCTGTAGATGAATTATTTTTCTTTTTAAACACGCATCGAAATAAAATAATATAAAGGGAAACTTTTTGCATAAAAACAAAGACTTTTCATGTATTGCGAACATAGCAAACGCTGTTTAGATACATGTACACGTTACAACGCAATACGCATTATCCTTAATACAACATTGGGTGCATACATTCCCATATACGCAGACACATTAATTCACATTGTTCGAAATTTGTACAATGCTGTACTAAACCTTCAGTATTTCATTGTCAGATTTAAAGGCGAATATCGATTAGAAAACATGTTAAACAAGAGATTATGGAAGAATGGTGTATGGTAGTGGTGTTTGTACAACAATGGTTTATAGTGCAAACAGAAACCTTTTACGTTCCAGTGGAATATATCGATATTCCTGTGTAGATTCTAATGTGAAAAAAGCAGACTATTGACAAAGGTACAGTTTATCCATGCGTTTGTTGTTAAAACACAATGACATTTTAATCGCTACAGTTGTGGGATTGCACAACATTACACGATGTACGGTGTGCGCACGAACTGTTAACGATGTGTGAACGATTAAAAGCTGGATGATCATTGCTTGCGCACATCTGTGCGCACGATGGACGAAAGATGTGCGATAGCAACTGTGGTTGGTGTAAATTGAGGATTGCCTTAACAATATATACGGTTTCGTGTTTAAACATATAACCTTGATTTTTTATATTCTAGCTACATCTACCATCTTATCTTTCTGTCAATACATTCTTATATCTAGAAATTGTGTTTTTGGTATATATAAATAACCTTAATCGACACATGTAAAATTATAACACAGCCTGTCTACAGGTAAACATAACCACTTCGTACATGTATCTGGACCGTAGTTTTTCTTCTCTTAAATGGATGTTTCGACGAAAAAGAATACTTTCTATGATGACAATGTTTTCATATTCTATTAAAGCGTATTTTAGCCAAGAACTGGACAGAGATTAAAGCAAATATAAATGAAACAAATACATAAAAAATTTTAAATAATCATTGATCCTTGTTTCATGGAACTCTAATAAAATACCTCTTATAAGGAATAACATACGAGTTCAAGCAGTGTATTGGATTACATTAATAGTATTTAAAACATACACAATACATCCAATAAACATCTGGGTAAATGTAAAATAGCCTGAAATAATTATCATGACAACAGTATTTACATTCACTTATATCACAATAGAATGATCTTATATCAGATCAATAATCTTGTTATATTATTTCATATTCATTTCCTTTTTTTTTCATTTAATGCACTATATTTACCAGATATTGAACGTAATTCAGTGAAAGTGAAAGACAGTGAAAGAGAAAGAAAATGATTGTCCTTTTTGAAATGTCATTTGATCAATACCATTATTCGTATACGGTAAAAACACTTTCCCCTCTTGCTCCGAAAATCAAAACGCCTATGTCTCGAGAAACAATCGAAATTCATTAAAATACTAGATAAACCGATACTCACTTTGTCGATATATCCAGCCCTGTTTTAGTATCACGACATCGTTATCGTCCAAGGACAGGGTCATTCTGTCATTGTTTATAACGAGGTTCCGAAATCCTCACAGAACTCGACACCGCACTCTTTCGTTTGACTACCTCATACACACGGTACAGGTATTTCTATATCAAAAGTGATTATGCTCTTACTGGAAACTCTTCTAATTCACACCAACCCATGACCTGTAATTACATATGTCTCTAACTATATATATATATATTTACTTTGTAGACAGTATTAACCTGTGTTTAATACACATATACGTGGTGAAGGTACCGTATTGGCTGATTCAATATGCTGGTGTGAATACAATACAAAATGATTAACACAATAACAATTAGGCCGTAAAACGCTATACACTGAATGATTTATTTCCTAATGATTAGTTAGCTTAACACCTCCATATGTAAAGTATTCGTTATTATCTGCCGAGAATATGTCCTTAAATAAATATAAAATTATATATATTCATTTTAGGCCATTTCGATCATATACCACACATATTCAACTACTGTTAAAATTCAATTTAAAGGATAGATGGAATATGTAGACGAAGTTTACAAGCTGACGCTGACAATGTATTCAAATGACTACCGTATTCTAAAGCTAGTGACCATTGTTCTCTGTGCCTTTAAACTAGTGTTGTGCTGTATTATTGAACATCTAGGTCATTGTAATAGGTATGTGTATCAGTAAGTGAATGTTTCGGATTATGTGTACAACAAAATATCATATACGTAAGAAAGGATTAAATACCTTATACAAATGTTGATAATAAAGATTTAAACAAGATATTGGTATTTTATCATTTGTTTTCCTTGGTCAATAATCTGTAACTTACATGGCGATTACAAGTACATCTTACATCTACATTCAATGATGATGTGCTTGTACATTCCAGATAAAAGCATTCGAAGTATTCGAGAGAATATAAGGTGTCAAGAAAACTGAAAACAACGGAGACCTTTATATCAGAACCAATTGATTGTTGCTCACATTCCGATTTAATCCAAACAAAAGACTACAAACTCAGTGAGCAAATAGGCCTCCTAAACAATTCAAAAGGCCACAAAGGCCTGTCCTATGGCCATTTTAATGCACCTTTATGAATCTGGTCTTAGTTACTTTACGAAGAAATTAAACATGTTGTAACTCTAATTAATACAGCGTGCCTTTTTTGAGACGCAGTAAATTTTGAGCCGAATTATGTTGTAAAATAGTTCACATCGAGAAAGCAATAATAAAGATATGTAATAAAATAGGTTTAAATAAATACTGCACAGCGAAAAAGAAATGTAAACATTAAACACAAAAACTTTGCGTATTGTATGCATAGGAGTTAATTACATATATCTATGAGAAGTGCATAAAAAATACCTTTGATTATTTAACCATGTATATATTAAATTATAGTACTGTTAATTCCAGAATAAAGCTATGTTAACCGCTCTTACGTTATTTTGAGTAAAAGATACACAACTCGTTGATGAAGATACGGCAGCACTCCGCTTTTATTTGCTGATATGCATTTCATTATTTTACATATATATTTATCTATAAGTTTAATCCCTCACAAAATAAACACCAGTTTTAATGAATTTGATAAATATTCTGTCATATACTAAGTGTACAAAACGGATATGTTTTTTATCAAAAAAATAATGTAAAGTACGACTGACGTTTCTAAATTTCTAAACCGAGATGAATTTAAAAGCTCTCAGTTGTGATAAGATGAACGTAAAACTGACCCTCAACGTTTAGTAATATATACATATACAGTATTTAAACAAATTTTGATCAAAAGTATTCATTCATTTTGAAAGGTAGTTTAATTTCTAGGAAAGTGATAATGCATTGACGCTAAGAAGAAGTATTTTTGTCACCCACCTGCACACAAAACACTCGTATTTCTTAGCGTCAGTTCTTATGATGACGTTAATACCAAACCTTGTTTTACAAAGCTAACTACTTAAGTAAGTAGGTAAATTGTCTCCTGTGAAACTGACTACAAAGTACATGGGTACCTAGTCTCCTACGCAACAAGTTCATCAATCATGATGCTTGGTTAGCATTGTTTAACGTCCAGTCAACAGTTATGTTCATTTGAGGACGGCTGGGGTGAAAATAACAATTTGGTTCTAAATCCTCTGGTGATTCTGTGTTAATAGTCATTTGATAAACAATCTGTTATCTGTATCAAAGAGCAATATTTGAAAACGATACTCCAATTATTGCCGTCAGTATTATTTGCTTATAGAAAACACCACATAACATATGTTTAAGAGCGTGGATTTTATTGATAGCGAACACCTCACTTTATAACTTTGGCAGTTGGAACAAGAGGAGAGGGATATTATAATGTTGAATTCCTGCTGTGGAGTGTTTATTGAAGTTTTATGTGGAAACTGACTAATAGAAGTAATGTGATGAAGCTTTTTATCCATAATGAATTAAGTTAAGGTGAATATGTTATTATATGGACAATATTACGTCACATTCAATATCACTTTACAGTCAAAATAACACATATTCGCCGAAAAAAAATCCTTTATTGTTATATAAGGTACATGTATGCAATGAATAAGCTTTTATCATGTAACAAGACGGAGCGTTAGCAAATCGTCAAGAGAATAGTAGTGCGTATGACAGAGAACATTGTGACGCTTTAATTGAATCGACGTCATAAAGTAAATATTAACCTAATGTTTCTTAAAAAAAGTATCATTGAGTCAATATTACAATTCAACCAATGGGGATGTAGGAAATATTATGTCATTTAATACATGTTTAAATGTTCGTAACCTGAAGCGGTCATGTTCCCCGAAGGCAAATCCATAGTTGAATATGACTGCTGATGGAAATCAAACTATTTTATGAAATAGGTTATCGCCTCGACCTAGAGTGTTTTCATTTTATCAGTATTACAAGACTCTTTCATGTTCAGGGGTGTAGGATAGTGAAATTCCACCCGAGGGGTTTTCAAGTTTTCAAAACGCGAGGCCGAGGGTTTTGCCAAATATGAAAACTCCAAGGGTGTAATTAACCACATTTTTCTAATGTGTACGGTAAATATATCGTAAAAGGTTTTCAATTTCATCACTTCGCCTTTTCCGCATTGCGGCATCGCAGAGTTCCAAATTTGTGACGTCACGTCGTTGTCGAGCCATTGTGACGTCACGTCACGTGACATGGGGTGTAAGATAGAAATTTCCTACACCCCTTTCTTATCCTAGACAGCTCTATCTTACACATATGGAAATGAGAGAAAACAGGATATTTACCACAAAAGAGTGGTAATTTTATAATAAAACCCTCCTTCTATTACCATAAATTGAATATTATATTGAATGGTAGACAAACACATTCGCGGTAATCGTAACGTTTTAATTACGCAACAATCAGCAAGTAGGCAAAGCATAGTTTGATTTTACTAACAGATTCAGACGTTTTCTCGTTTTTTTCTTCCATTGATTATGTAGTAATAAACTTAACAAATTTTTGTAATAGTTACAGTACGCTGAAAATTAATTATCTGCATTATAACAACTGTTCGTCCTCTTAGATAATGCCAAACAGTTGGAAACCAGAATTGTTCTTAACTACTGTTGAAAAAGAAAGGGAGGTGTATATAACCCATTAGCTTGTACATTTTAAACTAAAAGGTGTACTGGTTAATTTCAAATCAAATAGATATTATATTGTGTGAATATAATGAACCATGCTATTATTCAAAACAGAAAACTGTTTATCAAGGCTACGCCAAGTCTCGGTGACAAATATATCCACTAGCGGAGTATACTACGTTGTATCTTAAAAAGATAACCGGAACATAAACACAGGTGATTGCGCATTTGAAAAAAAAAGTCATCGATACAGTAAAAAATATATAACCAAGACAGATTACACCATGAGATATATACATGTACTGTACTATAAGGGTCAGACGTTTTACATGGTATTTGGTTCGAAGTAGTAAAATGATTCTGAACCACTGAGTGACACTTTTGCAACGATAAACTATGATACCACATGCATGAAAATATTCACCCAGTCATAGATGTACTTTTGCCTTTCATCCATTAAGGCAGTTTTTTTACCCAAGGTTAATTTTGCCCTGAAAGTTCGATGTATTTCCAAGAATCAGTGTTTCCTTTGTACAGTGTCAATAATGTTTTAAACATAAATCACACGAGATAAGCAGCAGACAAAGGATACCACAACATAGAATATTGACGAGTGTCCTCATAGTATAAATCATGTACAGGGAGAAACACCACTTCTCTATTAAAATATTTAACTGTTGAAAAGATCCACCACATTAAAATAACTTTATATATTGTTCCAAAATATTCAGGACAATCAGAATAATATGTATCGTTGTTCCCGTTTCTAATTGTCTTTTGTATTCATTTTAATTAATCAGTATGCAACTTACTTGAGTTATATCAAGGGCAAAATCTTATCCGCTTTACCTCATAATGTGCAACATTCAATACATGCAGGTATTAAAGCTACTTAAGTCACTATCAATCGTCATTAGACTTTGTTATGTATATTTCGGATTGACGTGTGCTGTTGAAGTTGCAGATTCTTTAGAGAAAGTACAAAAAAACGGCGATAGCACCGAATATCAGCGGGCTCAACGGCTTGATAAGCTGCTGTGATCCATTCCCAAGTCCTGCGAAAGTAAAACATACCATTGTTTTAGACAGACATTTCTTTATAATGATTGAGAACTTATGTTATGATCAAATGATTTGATATTCAAATAGTATAAACAAATCACCAATGGTTGTGCCTTCAATTTAGCTATGACATATTCTAGGGGTGCAGAGAGAGTGCGTGAGCATTATTCCTAGGTTATCGAGGACGACGGTAACGGTACTACACACATATTTCAATTCTAATTACACGTACCGATGTCAGCGGAATCTGATGATGTTGTCACTGCTGTTGTTGACGTTAATGTTGATGGATTTGCTGTGCTTGCATTTGTTGCCGTGGGAGGAATTGCTGCAGTTGGTGCAGTTTTACTTGTTGATGCTGGTTGTGGCTTCGTTGTTGACTTTATTATCGTTGTGCTTACATCTGTCATGCCTTTCAAAGAGGACAAATATCTTGTAAAATATATAATTCAATGTTTTCTGTAACTCTCAGAAATTCAACAATGTGCAAAACAACCATGCTTTTCCTATTTCAATCATCTAAAAACTCAACTTTTGTTTGGGTCACGAAACATATAGTTTGTTTCAACAATGACCCCTGGGTCCAGTTGTAAAAAAGATAACTAGTTTAGTCACTATTCAATAACATATTTTGACCGTTTAATAATTTTGTCGATATAAAAATATACACTGTAAAATTGCACAATATTGCATGTAAGTTTACTCTATTTAATGCATGATATCTGGAAAGTTTTAACTCGATTAATGGTTGTATTTCAAAGACACACAAATGTTTGAAATTTAGCTAATCACCTTTTGAACAACTGGACCAAGGTTGATCAAGATTTATATTAAACGTGAATTATTGTACATTCGTTTGCAAGAAAAATATATTTTCACAAAACGTTATGTGATATAGACTTAGCTGCAAACAACCAACTGTTTTGTTTAACAATGCATGTACTGTTCGTTCCTAAAATTTTATATTGACGAAAAGTGATGAAATTTCCTACACAAGGTTTCAAAAACATGTCAGTGCTTTATTTGTCTAGGATACGTGGATATGGAAGATACAAGTTTATAAATACGTAACAAAATTCTGACCTGTAATATAACTAGGACCATCATATTCATATAAAATCACTCATGCAGGTAACGTGAAAAGGTCTACAATAGTTTACTTTTGGAATGAACATTTACAAATATTATTTCAACCTAGAGAAAAAAGGCATCCAAATGGTTATAAGATATACTTACATTTTACATATGTAATTGCACAAACCAACACGAACATGTGAACACTTAACTTCATTGTCATCTACAAGTAGAAATTAGTAGAGTCGAAATTACCAATATCAAAAAAAATAATTGATCAATAAAATCACGCTAACAAGGTCAAGAGTATTAAAATAATTAACATTATCGTCTCAAGCCTTACGTGTCTTTGATTATTTTGACATATTAAAAATGAAATAAGCTCGTTTTGGTTTTAATATTTTGTATCAATACTCTTTGTAGCTACTTGGTAATGCTTTATGTAGAGAAAACTTCAATATAAACTTGAACGGAATAGAGCCCAGCAAATCAATCAAATTAGTGTTTATCGTCCAAAAATATAATATCTTTTTTTCAAAATAGCTTTTTTTTTTGGAAATATCAATGAAAGGACGTTTACCTGCCTTAAAATGAGATATGAACATTGGCGTAACAACAAAATAATCAAACTTACATGAATATCTGCCTGCTTGATGTTATACCATGCGAAGTGAACAAACGTTTTGCCTTATATATAACTCTGGTGAAAATAAAGAGATACGCGCCATGTTGCTGTATAAATCATTCGATTAATTTCTGTAACGGCCGCATTACGTGAGAAAGTAGGAGAAAAGGACTTATCGTTCTTGACAACTGATCACAAAAAATCGCCCAAATCTTAAAGTGTACATACCAGTTGTTGACAACTGATACGTTTTATCAGGTTTTGGGGATAAACATTTCGAATATTTTCCTTATAGAAATCTTGACTGATGTTCGTGTACTTATCTCCGTTTTTTGTATCCCTATCAACGCCACTCTCTCACCTGTTGCAGTGCCTATATACCTGGTGCGTTTATTTTTATTTTCGCCATTTAGATTGCGCGTGACATAGTAAAGACTCCTCAAACGACTATTACATGATAACACCTTAAGTGGTTTCAACGTTTTAGGTGATAAGGGGTATTTACAAAAATGTTGTAAACGCGTATTTTAATCTGCTTGATCTAGCTAAATGTCCTTTGCGTGACATGTTTTGCAATCATTTGTTTTTAATGAGAAACGTTTAAGTGTTTTCAATGATAACGTCATCCATTGTCAATATTAATACATTTAGTGTATTCAAACTTTTTGTTCGTATCTTCACAACAGAATACAATATAGCTTAACGTTATATACGCCATACAATCTATATTGTTCCGATGAAAATCACGTGATTTCAGGGAGCGCTAAGTGGGTCGTTTACGAGTGCATGAAGAGCGGAAAATAACAGGGAAATTGTTATTAAGCTGAAGTAAAATTCACATTAAGAAGAATGAAAGAATTTTTAGTTGAAAATATAACAGTCCTTACAAATGCAGTTTAACTTTTTTTAAAGGAATGGTATGGTCTTCTTACTAGCGATTAACGGGTCAGGTTATCTATAAAATTACTTTCAAACCCTTTTCAGAGGTCTAATTCAGGCTACCTCTTACGTACGGAATGGAACCCCGGCCGCCTGGGGATATTGTAGATCTGTTCAAGGTCAATTGACTCGAGTATTCCTTTCGCTGGGTAACATTTTCCCTGCGTATATCTTCAAAATTTTATTCGATCATGGTACTTCGAAACAGATATATATAAGAAACATATGTAAGATTACTGTTAGAAACAGGTACACTCTGATTAAACAGAAGTCCTAGGTGACACCAGAGGCTGACATTAACAGTATATTTCACTCCCTTGAGGGTGAGATAGGGAAACGTCAATATATTCTTAAGTTGTCAACACGATGCTTTGCCGAATGTTTTGCAATTTATGAATCTTTCCCCGAGGTTCGAGATTCCCCTATCACGTCCCAAAAGGGGTGAATGATTCTGGTTATTTAACACCGGGATAGTACGGAACATTTCCTGGCACTCCTGATGTACGTTATCTTTTGTTAAATCCAGGATTATTTTATCTAGATTAACATTTAATCTTTTCACCGTTAAAAGTATTAAATAATCGCCATAGTCGCTAAAGAATACCTGTCCAACTGCATTGTGATTTTTTCTATGTGCAGTTATCTCCCCTTAACTTTCGTTTGAACTCACTCCTATTGACGGGTTGATCATTTAGTCAGAGGGATGGTATAACAGTCTGAAGTCCAGTTTTCAAATCCCTATCTTTTATATTCAGAACACAGCTTTTAGTCACCCACCGGTTCCCGAGAGGTTTCTACTCCGTCCGTCCTTCCGAAAAATTTGTCCGGGACATATCTTCTATACTTTTTAACCTGGACAAATCAGAGTTGGTGAATAAGGCCGGTGTGTCATATGACTTGACCTTTGACCTTTTCTTTTGTAAATTTTTGCCGGGGGCATATCTTCCGTACTTTTTTAACCAATAGTAACCAGTTTTTTGTGTTAAAGGGCGTCTTGGGATGGTAAAGTGCAGAGGGCAAGAAGAGTGTCACTGTGACCTATGACTTGACCTTTGACATTTACTTTTGTAGATGTTTGTCCGGGGCATATCTTTTCTAACCATTTCAACTCGGTTATCCAGATCTGTTGTACAAGAACATCTTGGGATGGTGGAGTGCAGAGTGCAAGGATTATGTCATTGTGACCTATGACTTGACATAAATCTTTCAAAAAAGATTGTCCGGGGCATATTTTCTTTTATTTTTTTTCACATGGAGTAACAAGATTTGGTGTACAGGGACATCTTGGGATGGCAGAGTGCAAGAAGTATGTATTAGGATACTTTTCTAACTGTGGGTACACAGCACATAAGCGTACTTTTTGTAAAATATAGAAATCATTACCGGTGGGGGACTATGGATTGCCTTGCAATACTTTGCCTTGTATTTTTTCGTATTTTTTTAAAAAATTTATTTTTAATATTTCTCATAAAAACCCTGCAAGTATATTTTTCATTTCGTGAATAACTAATCAATGATATAATCATATCGAAAAAAAAACAACAACGTTAATGATACTAAATTTTAGTTTTGGAGCTGTCCGGGGTTGGATGTCGGAGGTGTCCTTTACAAGTTTAGACGAGAATTATTACTATTATTAATTATATCCGTTAATTATTTATTGGAGAAGAGGATCTTGAAGAAAAGAAAAACCAGAGTAAAGCTGTAGATTTTCGAATATGGTTTTATCTTTAATATCTTATTTCTGAAAAGAGGACCATACCTTGCGGGAAGTTTATGAAAATAATATATAGATAAAATAAACCAAAGAATAACCAACCATATTGTTCCGATAGTTATCATTGAAAATAGATCAGAATTAGAACCATAGAATTCAGATTGTTATATAATCGCTCTAACCGAATGAGGTTCATTGTCAACTGCAACAGTAATATCCAAAACGGAATTAATGGGTGGGGGTTACAGGGTGACTTAGAAACCACAGTGTCGTGGAACGAGTATCCTTAAAAATGGACATAAAGAGAATATATACATTTTTTATGGACAGGGAAATTTAGAGTATTATTTATCGAAATATAAAGATCTCGCACCTATTTTACCATGAATAGCATTTCCGATACTGCTCTCTATACAAGGTGTGAACTGACCTTTTGGTGTTTACTCTATTAATATTTTAACTTATTTCACATGTCTTTTATTCAACATTTTATATCTTGATGTCATTTCAATTATTCTAAATGAGAATCATACCATGTACTCTTCTGGTACCTTCAAATCCTACAGACACTAAATGTTTTTATTATGGGTACATGGGACACGTGTAGGGCGAAGGGGGCGTGGCTATGCGTCGTTGATGGGTGTATTGGAATAGGGGTAGAACTAATCGTATGCACGTAGTCGCACGTGCTAGTGGTGCGATACGGGTAAGAACATTCAAGCCTTGTAGTTCTATTCGGCAGCACGCATTTACCACTTCATATCTTCTCTCTGTTAATTTCTTGCTTAGTCCGATCTGATTTTTGATAAGTCACAAAATTGAATGAAATAATCAAAGCAAATTATTGAACGAGAAAGAAAGACAGAAAAAAGGAGAGTACATGAGTAGATTACTGACCAATGAACATATGAATGTTTAATAGGGGTTTAATAGAATGGAGATGATAACACCCGTGTGAAGATATCTATTGTAAGGTATATCATAGTTTTATCGAGGACAGTTACTACTACTCGTCAATGAAACGAAAGAAAACTGTTTACTGAGTCAGGAGATCGTATGTACTCTCTACCCTGACATTATGTACATAAGACGGAGTTACTGTTATATGATATTGAACACTCAAGGGAGATAACTCTTATTAAAACTTTACTTTTTTTTATTTGGTTTTGATGTTCTAGGGAAAATGTTCTTACATTTTGTTTTTTTTCATTTTTTATTTTTTTATTTTTCAGACTTTTTGTTACATCTACATCAAACAGATAATAAACACATACTCTCACTTGTAGACAGAAGCACGCATTCTTCAATCCTCCTCATTCATAATCATCATATCATTTATTAGTAATGTTGAATCATCATAATCATCATCACTATCATCATCATCATCATCATCAGTGTTTTTATTATATGGCCATACTCACCCATTACAGTCTCTCTATCAGACAAGTTTTAGTATTTAATGTCGTTCAGAAACATTGTAACTTGTATATAATTTGTGATTTACTAACTACATGTATTTGAAAGAAAACAGTGAAAACAATCATGTATAAGTCACGTACTTAGGTCTCTTATTTCGTAATATTTAGCGCTTTATCTCAAAGAGTGTGATTTTTCTCAAAACTTGTTACTTCACTTACAGTCATAGGCATTACGAAAATATTGGGACAATTATGTATAATAAACGTTATCTATTTTACAACAATTATGTATAATAAACGTTATCTATTTTACAACAATTATGATGAAACAAGTTATTTCAACTTATATTAATCACTCTTTTTGTCTTGTTTTGAACACAAACCGTTATTGGAAACTCATGCTGTGGGCTTTCGAAAACTTCTATTTCTTTTCTTAAGGATGTAAACCTCCTGTATTTGACTTTTTTTCTTATATGTTTTTTTCGAGAAAGGGATCATGGCATACTGTAGTAGAAAATGCAAAAAATAATATTTGTCCGTGTGTTCGTTTTGTGCTATAATCGATCAAAGATAACAATTTAACACAAAAGGTGATTTTAGGCGCTTTTTAGGGTTTTGACCATTTACAGATAAATTCATATAATTTCTTCCGAGTGTGTTATCAGATATGTATGAATGTTTAGGGAATTGATAAAATTATTATTATTTTTTTAATTATGGAAGTAGAATTTCTTAATTATATTCTTTTCACTCAGAAAGGCGATTTTAGTTACCCCTATCCCTTATTTTTTAATGAAAAAATACTCATTTTTAACCATATTTTTTGCAGATTAAACGCTTGATAATAAAAAGTTCTGCTATTCAACTTTTTTTTATATTTAGTGAATCAAAAGAAAATGTGTTTCTCTTTCTAAAACAGCCAAAATAATGGGGGGTCCGTGTGCTTATTTTTTTGTCCCATTATTATTTGTGTTATTTTTCACCTTTTTCAGGGTCAAAGGTCAAAAGTGCTTCAGTTACACTCAATATGTAAAATGATACTAATAATTTATAATGTTCTACTTTGTTGCATGTTATTTTTATAATATTGAACATTATAAAGTTGTACAGCAAAAATGAACCTGCTACAATTAAAAATGGCGACACCATGACAATTTAAGTGATCAATCTATTGTCAAAAAGGTGAAATTTTTGCCTTTTGTGAAGCTCAAGAAATACACATTAACACATATTTTCAAAATGGCCTCCGAATTGATCTTCTGAAAAAAGTATTGTGAAAAATGTTTCATAAACAACAGGCATCTGTTTTTTTACATTTTTTACAGATGTGTGTTTGCTTTTGAACCTGATCAGAATTTGTTAAACATTACAAAAATCCATTACACCAGATCAAAACGAGACTAGAACGTGATTGAAACCCCAGAAGAGTACATCCTTAAGCAAAGAGTCCAAAATGACCGATGTCTCGACTCTGTACTGCTAAAGCAACTTCTAAGTGGCCGAATGGTTAAACATACCTCCCATCCCTCTGTCTGCCTGTAATGTTATAGCTTAGAGTGTCATTTGGACGAAATGTCTCAATATTATGTTGACTGCAGAATTTACTAACTCGGCACATTGTGGTTTTCAGCGATAGAAATTGGAGACACCGGTCACTTTCATACTTAGCTTGACAAAGGAAACAGATGTTTTCGAAATCTCGCAAAATAAGTGTCCAGTTTCTGTTAGTATTTAAATGTTTAAATTTACGGTGAACTAATGAAACTTTTTTGTCAGGTTATGCAAATTAAAATTCATTTCAAGAGTGTTTAGTATTAGCAATGCGTTATATGTGATATTTATCATACGAAGGCTACGGAGAAGCTTGGATAAGAGTTTTACAACTTCCATTTAATATGTTAGAATATTTTCCCATGCGATTCATGATAAAACATTTACGTTATTTATGACAAATTTAAACGA
>JAULCA010162613.1:0-14873 GCA_032360845.1 Crassadoma gigantea | reverse complement strand
GCTGGAACTTATTTTAGATAGGAACTACAAACGTATGAAACACTTGCTGATTGGCTGATTTAGTTGTGCGAGTCCTTTAAGCGCATCCCTCCTTTTTCTACTCATTTTTTTCCGTACGAACCCTGCTTACATATGATTATTATGTATACATATTCTTTCGAATGTTTAACCTGTACACTACCGTTTGTTATTTTGATTCCGACATTTACATGATTTTGATTTTGATTCAACAAGCAAGAAGCCAGTATTTGTAAGTAGATGTGAAACACCAATAAACGATGAATTTGACTCCACAGGAAGCAATATGAACAAGGCATCACAAAGGATACAAATCTCCTTGCTCCCATTTAAAATAAAGTTTATTAAAGAACACATTCCTTTTATTGCATCTAACAGTGTGTCGTTACATCGCTCACTAGCAACTTCATCCTCTAATGATTGATAACGGTGACCTTGACATTGACCCTGGCACGCTGAAACACAAACTCGTTCAAGGTATTAAGATACTTGATCAAAAGTCGCTAGAGCGGTTGACAAAGATTTTCTAAAAATAGTAACGATGACCTTGACATTGACCATGGCACGCTGA
The DNA here is from genome assembly GCA_032360845.1 of Crassadoma gigantea. Classification (NCBI taxonomy): domain Eukaryota; kingdom Metazoa; phylum Mollusca; class Bivalvia; order Pectinida; family Pectinidae; genus Crassadoma; species Crassadoma gigantea. The sequence continues at coordinate 14,284 of JAULCA010162613.1, read as the reverse complement.
AACACAAACTCGTTCAAGGTATTTAGATACTTGGCCAATATGTGAAATTTGATAAAAATCGGTTGAGAAATGAAGTTCCTAGAGCGATGAAAAAGATTTTCTATGTATAGTAACGATGACATTACTGTTGACCCTGGAACGCTAAAACACAAACCCATTCAAGGTTTTTAGATACCAATTTGTGAAAGTTGATCAAAATCGGTTGAGAAATGAAGTTGCTAGAGCGAGGACAAATATTTTTCTATCAATAGTAACGGTGACCTTGACACACTGAAACAGAAACTCGTTCAAGGTATTATGATACGTTGAACTTAACAAATATGTGAAGTTTGATGAAAATCAGTTGAGAAATGAAGTTGAAATTCAAATATTTACAGAAAAGATAGAACGAAGACCAAGAAGACATATTCAGGAAGAAGAAGCAGTATTGATGCAGCCAATATAGTAACAACGTTATTATGAAGGTACATTCAATTAAAGCTTTTATTTTATCTTTTTGATTTTGTCCCTTCATGACATTTCCTAATCATAAAATGTTTGTGGTGAAATAAATAATAAGTTTGCTGTTTTCTAAATTTGTATTTTTATTTCGTAGGTCTACTTCACGAGTCTTAAAAGTGAAATTGGTTGGAAGGTGTAAAACACCAGTGGATTATTGATGCAGCAATAGATCAATGTGAATGGTATAACGGTACATTGTTGAGAGTTATTTCTTGTGTTTACGGCGAAGACAATGTAGTTAAAGCGGCTATGATGTTAAAACTTACTATAAGAAAACGATATAAAACGTTATATTTTCCAAGAGTATGTTATAAAACTAACACTTTCTGTTAATTGCTAAAATTAAAAGTGACTGCAACAATTATTGCTTGATATGTAAGAAATAAAGAATATAAACAGTGCGGTCTTGATCTAATTCATATATATCCACTCGTAACCCTGATGCTGCGCATGACATCGCACGACAAGGCCCCAACAAGCATTATCAAAACGAATTACTAAGCTTTCTTGTAAAAACTGATATATTATAACACTATAGAATCATTTGCTACAAACAAAAACTGATAGAAAAGCGTAAAAGTAAGCATCCTAACCAAGACTTGTGCGTATTTTCTTTGCGACGGATGTAAATAATCTTGTTACGTGAGGAACCTTGTGACCCATTCGGCTTTCTTCGTAATAAACCGAGCATGATGGTGTTAATAAACAACAGTCAAGGTAAAACAATGTTTTAACCCCGAAAATATTTACAAAAACAACAAAGTTGACGGTATGGGGACGTGTATCGCTTTATCATGGATATATTTCATTATATATAGGTCGAATTCCCCGTTTCCTGAGGGAAAAATCTAAGGTAATAGTCGCATTAATGAATCTGGATATAAAGGGGAGCAAGAACCGTTCGAAGTTGACGATTTGCTTGAGAAATTCAGATCTGCATCCTTGATATGTATTAACGTTGAGATTTAAGTAGATATTAAGAGAGTAGGATGTTTTTTTTATAATTTATTGAATAAAAAAAACAAAATCTTCAATTTTATTCATATAGGTTGAAGTCAAGGTGAAGATAATTTAAGTGTTTGTATCTAAATTGACAAATGGTTAAATTACTGTATGACTAATGTAATTGTATCCGGGGATACAATTCAAGATTTCAGGCATATCGATTTGTTAATTTAGTAATAATGGTGAAAATGTCATGTAACCAATATCTGTAGGTTATGTGTTTAGAAATTAGTCCCATATATAAGTGTTTTACAAGGCCGGGGTCAATGTGAAATATCTGAAGCAATATGTTTTGGGATCAAATACCTAATGGAATATAACTTTGACCTTTGAATTTAACACATCTAATATATGGGAGGATCATGCATTCTGTACACACAACATCCATGTAGAGTTTGGTAACTTTTATATTTGTAGGATTAAGTTTTGAAAATTGTATCACTCTCAGGTGACAGATCTGTTCTATGAGCACTTGGACCAATGAGACCTGATGTCAGTAAACATCTTTTCGAGGGATTTCAGAAATCGAATAGGGCCAAAACCTAACGCACACGGCATGGAACATGGGCGAGAAAGGGTCTGTCAGGCAATTACCAAGTGAACATGTAATCGGTGTTGTATCAATGGGACCAGTGGCTTAATCCAATTTCAATTTCAATTTCAACAAGATTTTGTTGACATTATATTCGTCAAATGGATCGGACATCAGGCTACGCCTATATAAGTCCTCTCCAAAAACTGGCTTAATCCAATCAATCCTGAACACAAATTTTCTCATCAAGTCACTTCGGATGGTCTGCCCGCCTCGTGCACTATCTTGCATGGCCATACAGCGCCTAAAGATGTACCAACTATCAACACTATTGTGCATTCTCGTTACACACGAATTCTGACATTCGAGAATCTACATGTCATCAAGCCAGCTACTGGAAGGTTAGTTATTCATCTAAATTAAGTGTCCTGAAACTACTGTTGCTCAATGAAGAATTAGTCTATGCCAATTGGAGATTTTGCAACATTCTTTAATGAAAAGAAACCTGGTTAGGTTGAGATATCGGAGACCAGGTCCTAGCTGAACTTATACCAACAGGCTATGGATTCCTCCACATCGCTAGACTCGGCAGACGTGATGGCGGGTTGGGTGTTCTGTTAAGGAAAGGCCCAATTATGAAACATTTGTTACGGCACGATTTCTCGCCCCCGTGAAATTTATAAATTTAGTGAAATTAGGGCAGACACTAATGATATTTGATATGAAGTTTTCCGAACAGACCCAAAGCATCGCCTCTCATTTACTGTGACATATATAGGCTATACTCATTTTTGTTCTGTTTTACGAACTGCAATATATGTTGGTAAAATGAATATTGGTATGGTGTTCTTAAAGACAGCAAACATAAAGTCAACGTCTACCGCAAAATGGCGATTACATCCTAGCTTTTGAAAAGTCTAAATCATGTAGTGTTCTATATCCCTTAACTTCTGTATTGAAATTAGCAATGTCACTACAAACACTACAGTGGCTTTGTTGATTTTTTTTTATTTTAACACTTTGTCCGTGTTAGGTCGGGTCCTGATTAGTTGACATTTAGATATTGACCGATTTTGTCAGATTCGGTATGCAGATGTGTCGTGGCATTGTGATCTTTTTTAAAGCATCATTTGCGACTACAGGACTAGTTTAGGCGCCTTAAGTAACGGTCCCTATTACAAATAGACATTTATGATAAAAAGTGAAATGTATTTACCCTTCCATCGCAACTGATTGCACTTTTGCTTTATTAACTCATGTTGTGTTAAAAGGGGTTTTTTTTATCTCGTCATTCTTGTTTTATATGTCTTGTGTTAGATATGACTTACAAATTATGTATATATGAGGTATATTTCCTGCAAATTGCAGTTTAAAAATGTTTCTGTTTCGAACACCGCCAGTGGTATTTGAACAAAATCAGTTTTTCTGAATCGAAAATCAATAAATGATAAATAAAAGAACCGGTACTGCTATTTAAAAAAGTTTTAATTCTCCCACAGTTTAGGTGAACTTGATTGATTTTGAATGTGTGTTAGAAGGAACGCACACCTGTATTGTATTTGCGTGTGTGTGTGTGCTTGTATGCTGCAAGTGTATACGTTCCAAGTGTGTATGAACAAGTTGGACAGATGTGTTATTGATGATTACATACCACGTAATCGAGCAACAATATTTGTTTTCATAGTCTTACTAAATATTTGATGATATTTGAAGTCTTCAGTTGCGTATTTATAAGTGAATGAATGACAGAACGTTTTATTTTTAATATACGGTTTTATTTTCTATCAGTTATTTTATTTAAAAAAACTTTAAATAAATTTGACGCCTTGTTTTTATCAATTCGATTTTCCATACTAAATGATAGCTTATATTCCCCATTCCACGTTGAAAAGATGACTGTCCATGCTTATTTCTGATTCGTGATAACATAATACTATATATGTAACGGCAGGACTACTGATGGAATTCTAATCAAACTTGGCATACGTTATCAGTACGATGTCTAGTTGTGCATCTGACTCATATTTTTCCGCGTCATTGATCCAAGATGGCTGCCGCTGCTCTGATTTGCCGAAATCATATCCAGTAATAAAATTCGTTCTATTTAAAGGAACTTAATGAAACTCGTTAAAAGGGATGATAATGTCACAGCGCTTATTTTCAACAAAAAAAATGCCAAATGCAGGCTCCTGATTGGTCGAAATTTCAATATCGTCCAATTTTCATGAAATCCGGTATGTCGGTGTAGTATGGCACTACGAACACAACTGCGGTATTCGTTTTGTGAAAAACAAAATGGCTGCCATATCATGGCTTTTGATTGGTCGAAAATTAGATATTATTCGATTTTGATGAAAATTGGTACATATTGAAATTCATGATACCAGGTTATATGCCTATTACTTACAGAATTTCTCATCCGGGGTGATGAAAATTGATACATAGTGGTATAAGAGGACTGCAAACCCAACCACATGGGTTTCTGTGTCATAAAAACCACATGGAGGCTTCTAATTGGTCGAAATTTACATATTGTTTGTTTTTTCATTCAAATTTGGTATGTAAACGTTTATTTTGGCAGCGAAGTCAATTGCGGGGATTTGGGGGACTTCTGTAATGGTCCCCGATTACATTTAGTCCTTATTCTTAATTTATTTTTATTTGAATCATTTCCTTTATTCTGGTAAATCAAAAATATGTCTTTTGATTTAAACATATTTTATTTGTCATTCAACAAAAAGAATTAGGCACAAGTTATTACAACTTAGAAACGCCCTCTCCAAAACAATTTCATTATATCAATTACATAACAACAATAACAAATATATTCATAAATATATAGGTATAAACAAAGGAAGGAAAGAAAAGAAAGAAAACAATTCAGATGGGTAAGAAAGATGATAAGATAATACCACTGACCTTAAAATCTATTACTAGTTTTAATGTAGTTTTGGACTATATAGAAAATATTTTCATTGTCTTCATCAGACAAGTTTGGACAACCGTACATAATAACATTTAGAGAAATATTACAATAAAGTGAGATACCATCAAAAAAATTTGTCTCTGTCTGGTATACAACATACAATAAAAAAAATAATGGACTGCATTTTCACTCATTTCAACATTTACACATTTGATTACCTTTAATATTAACTCTATACAAATCATAATTTAAACTTCCGCATGAATGACGCAATCTTGTATGTAAAATATTTAGTTTACAATTTCCAATAAGAAAAAAAATAGGCAACAAGTAAGCTAAATATGCCTATTTCTAACAAAGTAATAAAAGTAAAATTCTAAATAGAAAAAAGAGTTATTGGTGTCTCCCATAAAAGCCCAAGTCACAATAAGACTTTGCGTAGGCGAACTACTGTGTGCAATAGTTTTGCATTAAATTGATGCACATCAAGATACTTCGTATGACGTTAATGCTATACGTGCAAGATGACGTCTATCAGGCTTTTTTTGTATCACACTGAATGCGTGTGTAAGGAGTTATCACTTCACTATTGATGCTATTATAATTCCTATAACAAACAATTCTTCCTTATTAATTGATTTGTGGATTGGGTTTTTTTTAACAGAGGAAGGGTGATTTCAGAAAGTAGAGAAAGTTATTTTATAGTTGTAAAATAAAATGTATTCGAAAAGATCAAACACCCCTGATGAAAAACATCAGACAATACCCCATTTGAGATATATAGAGATGAGTCTTCACGTAAAGACCCAACCATTCAATCAATCCCTCATTCAATCAATCCCCAGCCAGTATGACAACTACAGGACAACCAGCGGGGATAAGTACATAAAATATATTTGGCACTATTTGTTGATGAATTTATAGTCAAGATACATTTCACCACTATAGGCCATTATGGACGAATCCAGACCAAATCATGGTTGTCTTCTGAAGTAACATAAGAGTGAAAGGGGCAAATACACATGTACATAAATGTGATGCATTTTTTAACGGTTTTTGTGTTTAGCTTACATATATTTAGTGTAAGATTTGTGCATGTCTATTTTAACAGTTTGGCTCGAAACGAATTTTATTTTCGAAGGGTGACAAATAAACAAAAACAAATAATCGTCTTTATTATTATTTATTGTTATTTTGAAAAATTATGTAATTAGAATAAATGTTAATAAATTGGTACTTAAAAACCTCGGTAATTGTTGGGTTTTTTTAAACAATGCGCTATATAAGCCTGTATCAGCTTACATAATTTATCAAATAATTGTTCTAGAATACCATTCAGATCTAGAAAATTTACAACTTTTCAATTATGTATATATGTGTATATGTATCATATGCGAAAAAAAACGTATATGTATTACATTGTCCTTGGGAGGGTACAGAAATATTTGAGGAAGGGTTGGGGTGTATTGATGTACTAGACTGTTGGGTCCATCCGCACGCATTATCATCGAAATCATCAGTGTTTTGCATAGCCATACCATTTGGTCTGATGCCTGTATGACTATCCACAGTTAGGAAAATTAAATGATCTCTGTATGAGGTATATTTCATCACATTTAGCTCGGTTACAAAAGAGCTGCACGTGATATAATGTCTGTGGACTATTTTCCTGCTGCTTTATTAAAAAATAGGTTAACATCGGTACATCATATAAATGATTTAAGTACAAGTTCTATATATATATATATATTTAGATTACATTTCTGAATTCCGATAGTTAATTAGGGTCTGAAATTTAGTTTGGTCGTGCCATCTCTAAGAGGAGCTTGTTGAACCCTTACCTCATCACGTCTCAGTGTTTCCATTTACACACTCTGTGTAATGATACATATCTTCCCAATCGGCTCGATCATACGCTATAGCGCCACTCAATCACCAATACACTCTTTACATGTTTCCAATACGAAGAAGCCAACCTCTCGAAATTAATCGAACGTTGTTATGCGGAAAGTATGCGACTTTTATGGCCTCGTGATAATGTACAATAAATCAGCTGAGAATGTCTGAGTTACCTATCCGTGGTTGCCTTTCCTAACGTGACGGCTCATTTTCAGACCGTATCACTGAAGATATGGAGTTCGCCAAGCTTTGCGGTCACGTCATGTGGTATCAGGTTTTAAGGAAATTCCTGTTCTGTGGTAAGTTAATTGTCTTTACGCTATTTATAACAGTGATCACACTTTTGAATAGATCCACTGGTCAGTTGTTTTGGGGGGTTTATTACAGTTCCTCAGTAGAGTTCGTGTTTTAGTTTAAGTTTTGATATATAGCGGATGAAAAATGGTGTTTTGATAGTGTAAACAACGCGTAATGTGTATGATATATAATGTGAGAGCAGCGTTATGTAAGAGCTATGCATTTAGTGATGTCTGACTTTTTAAATACACAATATGCATGTTGTGTCAATTGTGAGATATGCAATATGAATGGAGTGTTACTATGGGACATTGGATATATATATAAACTCTATTTATTTTACAACAATTATAACACAAGTTGTTCAACCTATATAAATCTCCGTTGTTGGCCCGTATGGTAGCGCGCGGTGGGGCTTTGTGTGGGAGGAAACCGGAGTACCCTGAGAAAACCCACGTGGTCGGGCAGGTGACCCCATACCTTTTCACGTCCGAACAGGGAGTCGAACCCCGGCCGCCTTAGTCAAAGACAAGTGCGCTATCCAATGCACCACCCGACAACCATAGAACATTTAATGAGCATGTTATGTACGAATAATTGTATATGGTTTGTATGCGATTAATAACGTGTGTTGATTGTCATTTATGGGCTGTACAATCATATGTAGTGATGAATGTATGCATGAGATATGGCAATGATATATATATATATATATGTAGTGTTTTGCATGATATATGTATAATATGTTTGGTAGATATGCGATGAACAAGTGTGTGGGTATAGTTTAATTCCAAAGATATACAATGGTATGTACTGTTTTATGTATGTTTACGCATTGTGCAGTTAGTGTTTCTATGAAATGCACAATGTGTATGGATTGTTGTTATGATGTATAATTAAAAAATCTTGACTCGTTTCGCATTTTCAATACGAGTATAACGATTTTCTGAATATTGATGCAGGTATTACGGATTCGGATTCCCCGCTGATAACAGCTGGCATTGATCCGTGTCCGTCCCTAGTATCCTAGACGTCTTTGAGGTACTTCAGTACACTAGTGTTGAACAAAGATTCTGCAAAAAAGCAAATGACTCATAATCAAATATGAACCGTCTACACACGATGTTGTGATAAGTTATATTGGTTTCTAGATAGTTGCAGAAAACTAATCCACAGAAATTTAAATTGTATTTCATTTTAGTTACATAATGTGACCTACCTCATACATTACCTGATATAAATTTAAATTTTAGAAGTTAGATCTGGCTTGCAGATTTTTCATATGTTTGCAACTATTACATTATTAATACTTTTAGTTAAAACATTCTAAAAATGTTTAAAACATAATTGTCAATTAATGTCTTTTTTGACAATTTGACCAAATATAAGTTTGGAATATGCTTTTCTGCATCTAAATTCTTGAGATTTTGTTCAGTTTCCAATTATAAAAAGGTGATATGGTTGTGGTGATGTTCTCGTTTTCACTATGTAAACTAATATCGGGGTGGGAATGAATCGCGTTGGTATTTTTTGTTCTCATAGCAATGTGAAATTTTCGCATTGTTACTATTGATAAAGACATCGGTGTGGAGATTTTCGCGTTGTCATTATCTAGACTGATATCGATGTAATTACTGTTTCTGATATCGGTATGAAAATGTACTTGTTGTTACTGTCTATACTGAAATCGGTGTGGAGATGCTCGTGTTGTTACTTTACGTTGTTAATATCAATACTGCTATCGATAAAGAGACATTTGCGATGTTACTTTTTATACTGCTCTGCGTGTGGAGATGTGAGCTTATGCAATGGCGCAAATCGCTCATCGTCATGAACAACTGAGCAGATTTTGACTAAATTTGGTCAGAAGTATCCTCAGGGGAAATTTTATATAAACTGTGGGTCTGGGCCCCCTGGGGGCTGAGGGACGGGGCCCAATTGGGAAAATAAAGCAAAATTCTATAAAAGCCTTCTTCTTCTGTGGAATGAAAGGGTTTGTTCCATAGTTGGTCTGAAGCATCCTTGGATGAAGGGGAACCGATTTTGTATCAACGGTGGGTCTATCCAACCTGAGGGCTGAGGGGCGGGGCCCAATAGGGAAACAAAACAAATTCTTTAAATTCCTTCTTCTTCTGTAGGAATGAAAGGATTTGTTCCATATTTGATCTGAAATATCTTTCGTTGAAGGAGAACCAATTTTGAATAAACCATGGGTCTGGCCCTCCCTGGGAGCTTAGGCGGGGCCGCCTAGGGGAACATGGCAAATTCTATAAAATCCTTCTTCTTCTGTAGGAATAAAAAGGATTTCTTCCGTATTTGGTCTAAAGTATCCTTGGGTGAAAGGGAACCAGTGTTGTATAAACCGTGGGTCTGGCCCCCCTGGGGGCTGAGGGGCGGGGCCAAGTAGAGGAAGTTAGCAAATTCTGAAAAATCCTTCTTCTTCAAACATCTTCACACAGAAGAAGTCTTTTGAAAAAATATAGCCATATTGCCCAATTTCTACAAAAGACTTCTTCTGTGTGAAGATGTTACTATTTATAATGATATCAATTTGGAGATGTTTCGTTGTTATTTTTTATAATCATATTGGAGTGAAAATGTTGGCTTTGTAACCACTTATGCTGACTTTCTTAAGGAAATGTTCGCGTTGGTACTATCTCTTCTGATATCGTTGTGAATATGACTACGTTACAACTATGTAGTACTATGCACTGGATATCACTAGGAGCATCCCTAGATGGCGGGGATCCAAATTGTACAAATGGTGTGGCTGACCCCCAAGGGGGCTGAGGGGCGGGGCCAAAGGGGGGCGATTTGGCTATATTTGATGTGAATGACCTTGATGCAATTGATCCATGATGCATAAATCTTTAAAAGTCACCTTCTCAATAAACAAAAGGTGTAAGGTGGTGATATTTGGTAAGTTGCATTCTGGTAGGAAGGGCTATACAGTTTGTTCAACTTAATGTTTGGATATGTTTGCGTTGTAACTATTAACACTGATATCGTTATGGAGATGTTTGCGTTGTTAATTTTGGTAATGATTTCGGCGTGGAAATGTTCGTGCTGTAGCTATCTAAACTTATATCGGTGTTTAAATGTGAATATAACTACTTATGCTTACCTCTGTATTGAAATGTTAGCGTTGTTACATTTTATACAGATATCGGTGTTATGGTGCTTTTGTTGTTACTATTAAGATGGATTATGTTGTGTAAATGTTCGCGTTGTAACTTTTAACACTGATATCGTTATGGTGATGTTTGCGTTGTTATTATTTATATTGATATCGGTGCTACTTTTTATAATAATATGGCTTTGGGGTGTTTACGTAGTTACTATTAATACTGATATCTATGTAAAGATGTTTGCGTTGTTACGTTTACATGTAATACTGATATAGAATTTGTAGCTGTAGTGACCGTATAGCAACCACACGGAGTCTTTTGATTGGTCGATAATATTTGATTTTTATGAAAATTGGTATGTAGGGGTATTAGGTAACTGCGAATTCAACTGCAAACGTTTCGTTGCCATACAACCACATGGAGGTTTTAGAATGGTCGAAATTCAGATATTGTTTGACTTCATTCAAATTAAGAATGTATGTGTTTTATGCCATTGCGATCCTTTTCTGATGCATCTTTTCCTTCTGTAATGTTCCACCATTTGCGTTGTAACCTTCTATTCTGATATCGGCGTGGATGTTGGTGTTGTAAATATATATTCTGATGTATGGAGGAAATGTTCGTGTTGTTACTATTTGTACTTATATTGGTGTTGGAATGATCGTGTTGTTACTATATTTATCAATATCGGTGTGGAACTGTTTGCGTTGTTAGTATTTATGAAACTATCGGTTTGGAGATGTTTGCGTTGTTAATACTCATACTGATATATAGGTGTGGATATATTTGCGATGTTACTATTTAAACTGGTATCTTTGGGAATGATTTTACGTTTTTAATTTTAAACCGGATACTGAAATCCATGAGAAGATGCTTGCATTGTTTCTTTTTATACTGACATCGTTGTGAAACTGTTCGTGTTGTTACTATGTTGACTGATATCGGTGCGGAAATGATAGCTTTGTGACTCTTTAAACTGATATCAGCGTGGAAATTTTCGTAATGTTACTATCCATACTCGGAAAAGGTGTATAAATATTAGCGTTGATACCTTTTTATTGTTTTATCAGTAGTGGGATGCATTGCTACTATTTATTTTTAGTTCAGTGTGGAGATGTTTGCGTGATAACTGTTTATACTCATACTGGTTTGAATGAGTTTGCGTTGTTACAATAAACGCTGATGCCATTGTGGAAATGATCGCTTTGTGACTTTAAAAACTAATATCGGTGTGGAGATGTTTGCGTTGTATCTATTTATACTGATATCGATCTGGAGATGATCGTGTTGTGACTCTTTCAGCCAATGTCGATGTGAATGAGTTCGCATTGTGGTTCTTATATCCGATATCGGTGTTGAACTGTCTGCGTTGCCAATGGTTCTGAAATATCTCTCCATATAATAACATTCTACAAATATCGCGTGCGAATATTTTCGCTTTTAATACGCGAATATTTCCACAGCGCTATAATTTCTAATTATAAATCATTGTCAACAGTACTGTACATTCCTTTTTGCCATATCCATGCTCACCCACTGTTTATCAACTTCAACCCATATCATTGCATGAGGCGTTCGGCCCGCGGGTTGGAATGGAAATCTAAGGTAGATATACAGGATATGTCATTTGAGAAGGTACGTATTATCTCTCTTTTTATACAATATGTATGCTGTTGTATATGTATGAGATACAAATATACAGTTTGTTATTCAAGAATCATTGTGTCATGTATACTGGTTTTGATATGTCATGATGGAGAAGTGTACGAAATGTAGTTCGCACATAGAAAAAAACTGTATTTACACACAGCAGTTCTATTTACAGAGAACAGGACTTCCTTAAACAGAAAAGTTTGAAGCAAAGATTTTCGGGATAGACACTACATAATTCATTCTGACACCAATGTTGACCTCGTCCAAAACAGTTTAAACAGTTGGGATTTCCAATGTCCGAAGGACCGGTGAACTAATTCCATGGCGAGGCGTCCATCGTCCGTCCGGCGTCCGTCCGTCAACTTTTTCTTACAAATATTTTGTATAAATGGTGCGTCCCGGCCACCTGGGGCTGGAGTGGCTGGGCCCAAAATTAAGGGAAAATAAAGTAAATTCTTTGAAAGCCTTCTTTTACTGTAGGAATGAAAGGATTTGTTCTGTATTTGGTCTAAAGCATCCTTGGGTGAAGGGGAACTAGTTTGGTATAAACCGTGGGTCTGGCACCCCAGGGGCCTACGGGGCGGGACCCAATAGGGGAAACATAGCAAATTATTTAAATTCCTTCTTCTTCTGTAGGAATCAAAACATATGTTCCATATTTGGTCTGAAGTATCTTTGGGTAAGGAGGAACCAATTTTGTATAAACCGTGGGTGCTGCCCAAAGGGCATTGAAATGCGGGACCTAATAGGGTAAACATAGCAACTCTATAAAATCATTCTTCTTCGGTAGGAATGAAAGGATTCGTTCCATATTTGGTCACAATCATCCTTAGGTGAAGGGGAACAAATTGTGTTTAAACCGTTGTTTTTGCCTCCTAGGGGCCTGAGGGACGGGGCCCAATAAGGGAAACATAGCAAATTCTTTAAAATCCTTCTTCCAGTGTAGGTATGGAAGGATTTGTTCCATATTTGGTCTGAAGCATCCCTTGGTGCACGGTAACAAATTTTGTATAAACCATGGGTCTGTCACAGATTGAGATCCCCACCTTATAAATATTTATAAAATTGCTGAGTATAGAGAAATGAATGCACATACGTTGTGAGGATGGCCTTCGGGTCTGACCCATCCTTGGAGACTTAACTTCTGTCATGACTTTGAAATGGTAAGGATCCCCATCCAAAAACTATATATACAAGTATTGGGCATAAAGAGACGAATGCAGTCATAATATTAGAATTGACCCCAGAGTTAGCCCCACCCTTGCAGACTTTAACCCCTGGGTCATATCTTTTAAACGGTCATGATCCTCACCCCAAAGCTACAAATGCAAATGCTGTGCATGCTATTATAACTGATCATGGGGTCTGGTCACAACCCTAGGTATCTAGTTTATGATTCACAGCTTGGACACAGTTTAGATCCCCACACAATAACCATTCATAAAATTGCTGGGCCTGAAACATCTTATTCAGATTGCTACAAGGATTAGCATAGGGGTCTGGCCTATTCCCTTGAATCTAATTTGGAGAGTATTTTGCCATTATTACTTCCAATATTCAGGTAAGCGATACAGGCCCTCTGGGCTTCTTGTTTTTAATATATCTCCAATTATGGTAACACGTTAGGTAAATGTTCGTATAAAATTCTTAAATGATACCCCGGGCTTATAGACACTTACCATTGTATCTGACTATGGCAGGCTCTGCTCATACAATTATTAAGTCTGTCATTTAGACCTGTTAAGTATGCTTCACAGCTTTTAGATCGTGACGCTGATGTGTTCACGCTCCCACTAGCCATTTTTGGCGCCATCAATTTGGCTAATAGGACACCAAACAATATCCGGAAAAACGATTTGGCATAAAAGGACAATAAACAGGGGAATGACCTCAAAAGTATAAGTGGTATGTTAAACGGTTGAACGTCGTCAATATTAAATTTTCTGGACATAAAACTTGGTACATATACCTGAAGATGTTTGTTATGTGAAAAAACTATATTGAAAGGTGATTTGATTTTTAAAGTTTTAAGTCATATATATACGGATATTTCCAAAAATTATACAGTGAATGAAGGACCTTGATAGTATGCATGGTAAAGTTATACAAAGGGAAATATCGATATTATTAGTGGTAAAATTACACAACGTTAGAACCTCGATATAGTATACGTGGTACATGTGAGTCACATATATTTTTAAATATAAATTGTATTTTTTTTTTAGAATATTTAAAACAAAATTATTAGTGAAATTTCTGACATAAGAAACCATTATTGATTTTATTTCTTTAGTTATAAAGTTCATCAAAAGTTTGGTTAATACAAGTACTTATTTAATCAAA
>JAULCA010162503.1:0-14876 GCA_032360845.1 Crassadoma gigantea | reverse complement strand
ATGATGTGCTTTTCCGGTCAAATTTCCACTTTTCGATTTTCGTTTTCGTTTGTGTTTATCGTCGATCGTTGAGCGTTTTGCGTTTGCGTTTTGCGTTTGTAGTTATCGTCGATCGTTTGCGTTTAGCGTTTTGCGTTTGTAGGTAAGAGTTTTTCGTTTAGTGTTTTGCGCTTGCGTTTATAATCGTTTGCGTTTGGTTTTGGTTTTTTATCCTTAAAATCACCCAGGCCAATTCTGGCTGTGTTCGTATTCTATGTCCCTGTAATCATCCTGGCCAATTCTGGCTGTGTTTGTATTCTATGTCCAGCAACTGTATAGGTTGCTAGGTATTAGATCTTAAAGGTTTCAATGTTATAACCCAGGAATTAATTCTCATAGAGTTAGCATAGACCTTAGAGCCATCTTTTCTAAGTTATGACCAAGTGGCCCAGTCTCCAAGGGGGCTCCTGATCAAAGTGCCATCCTTGTAGCATATGATATTCCTCTCGTCATGCTCAGGTTTATATAAAGTATATATGGCTATAGGGTGAGGATTTCAACTGTTTCAAAGTTGTGACCCAAAACTCCAATAAGTGTGGCCATACCCGAGGGTCAATTCTTGCATCAGATTATCTATTGTGGAAAAGGTATTTAAGGTTGGAGACATTTGACAATGTAGCCTTGGAAGTTAGTCAAGGTAAGTTTTTTTAACTACTTGCCATTGATAGCCCAGTATCTTAGTCATCTTGATTATTCAGAAATTGCGTAAAGGTTTCAAAACATTTAAACCCTGTGATTTTGAAAGTAGGCCCAAATAATCTATTTTGCAAACTCTGTTAGGTTCCATCTGAGCAAATTTGTAGCAAATTATCAAGACTCAAGTATAGGTTTTTTGGTTTTTCTAGAGAAGTTATTTTTTGCAAACTGTCAGACTCCATCCCAAGAAGCTACCAGCCGAACATTGAAACTCTTTCTGACATTTTTTGACATATTTGCCCCAGTTACTTGAAAGTAGGACAAGGTCAATATATTCACAAAAGTTAGGATCTCAGTCTTAGACCTATTGTCTATGGTGTATAACTCCTAATGAAATTCAAAGACTGAGATTCCAATGTTTGTTGAACACCTAAAATATACAAGTGGATTCTTGGTCAAGGTCGGATCTAAATTTGTCGGATGCACGACGGACAAAAGGCGATTGGAATAGGTCACTTAAGACTTTGTCTCAGGTTACCTAAAAAAAACCATGTGGATCTTAATTCTATGGCATCTCCAGTCTTGAGGTTTTCAGGGTTTATTTTGTTTTTGTTTTTAATAAAATCGGCTGCCTTGTGCTGAATGTTTTATTGATACATAACATGATATTCAGGATCTGGGGATGCAAACCAGTTACCTTTTTAAGGCTTATTTCATTATCTAATGGGTTAGGGATTTCGGAGTTGTCATGCAGTAGTGCTGGTGCTACAAAACTAAAGCCTCGGAACAGTTCATGGGCTGTCGCACTAGGAGGAATTCCTGGGGAATCTAAAATGGAAAAACAGAAATCAAATGCTGTCCAATTTGTTACAACTCTTTCACTATTTGCTCTGCAAAAGATACACTATGTTGATTGATATCAGTCAATGAGAAAAGAAGATAAGGCATTAAAATGACTGAAAAGTTAATTTAATATGTAACATGAAGCCAAAAGGGCCTGTAGGGCCTGTATCACTCATCTGCAATTAATCTTGCATCAGATACCTAAATGTAAATGAAGGTCAATATAATACAAGAAGCCCAATGGGCCTGAATTGCTCACCTAGTATTAATCTTACACTTGTAATCTTTGAAATTAACTAATATACAGCTACAGGCAAAATATCTGTGTACGATTCATCAACCTATTAAATGATTTAATTGAACAAGGACATTAAGTAAAAGCCTTCCGCCCCAGCATGCTACTGGCCAAATATCATTACCATGAACCTTTTGAATATTCAGAACAAGTCACTTAAAGATTTAAACATATTTGATACCCGTGACCTTGAACAAACCTGGGTTGCTCTTTATCTGAGCATTCTACTGGCCAAATATATTTTATACATATTTGACTTCTATGACCTTGATTAAAAATTAATCATTCGTTTTAACAAATTGGTAGCCCTTCATTCCAGCATCTACCTGGTAAAGCACTCAGAACAAAAGGCAAACATGGCCTGTATCGCTCACCTGCCATACCTCTATGCCAATTCTTGTAGTATCTCTGTATTAGATTTTTCATGCCAAGCAATTTAATGTATGGTTATGGGCTGGGGATCTCAACTGTTTCAAAGCTGTGACTCAGAAACTAGATCCCTAGTGTTGTATAGTCAAATTGCCCCCTTAAATATGGAACAAATTTCTTTCATTCCTACAGAATAAGAAAGATTTTAAAGACTTTGCTATGTTCCCCTCTTTGGCCCAACCACTCAGCCCCAAGGGAGGCCAAACACACTGTTTCTACAAAATTGGTTCCCCTTTATCCAAGGATGCTTCAGACCAAATATGGAACAAATCCTTTCATTCCCACAGAAGAAGGATTTCAACAAGAGGCCCAGTGTGCCTGCATCGCTCACCTGATATTCAATGTTCATCACAAGTACAAATTGTTTGGCATTCAATCTGTCATTTAAAGCTTTTAACAAATTTGACCCCTGTGACCTTGAATATGGTCAAAGTCTTTTTTTTCATAAACTTTGTCAGACTTCATCCTTGGAACCTATCAGCCAAATATCATGCTTCTGGGGTTTTTCGTTTATCAAATGAAGTCGTTTGAATGTTTTAACAAATTTGACCCTGTGACCTTGAATATTAGTCCAGGTCATTTCTATTCGCAAAGTTTGTCAGGCTTTATCCTAAGAACCTATCAGCCAAATATCACACTTCTGGGCCTTTTGGTTAATCAGAAAAAGTCGTTTAAAGGTTTTAACAAATTTGACCCGTGACCTTGAATATGGATCAAGGTCATTTCTTTTCGCAAACTTTGTCAAGCTTTATCTTAAGAAACTATCAGCAAAATATCACACTTCTGGGCCTTTTGTTCGATCAGAAGCAGTCATTTTAAGGTTTTAACAAATTTGACCCCTGTGACCTTGCATACGGGTCAAAGTTATTTCTTTTCGCAACCTTTGTCAGGCTTCATCATAGAAACCTATCAGCCAAATATCACACTTCTTGACCTTTTGGTTAATCGGAAGAATTTGTTTAAAGGTTTTAACAAATTTGACCCTTGTGACCTTGAAAGTAGGTCAAGGTCACTTTCGTTCTCAAATATCATGGCTCTACATCAGTCCGTTCTTCAGAAGAAGATGTTTAAAGCAAAAGTTGATGGACGATACTGGACAACGGACACCGGACCATAACATAAGCTCACTAGCCCTTTGGGCAGGTGAGCTAAAAACTGCAGCAAGTGTTTTCTAGTGTTCTTTAACTGTCAATCACTGTGATCAATCTAAATGAAATACCTTTTGGCGTCCTGGAAGTGAATTCTGTATCGAAATAGAATGCATCGTCTGTCTGTACAACAGCGGGTTTGAAGGGTGGGTTAGTTTTCCGGGTCATCAGTCTATCAAAGTCTATTGTGGAGAAAAATGGCTGCTTTTTGATGTCTTCAATACCGTTAACACCCATTCCTGTGTAAAGAAATGGAATTATCATAAAACACATACAGTATAACCTCGATGTTTTACCGCTAGACTCGCATACCGCCAGGATGTTTTGAGAAGTTGTGCAATTATCCCTTGGTTGGCCCCCAATAACATTAATTATTCATTCATTCACATCATATGAGTTCTCCCATTGCTTCTCAAAACAAGTGCAATCACTGATTGCCAAGTTCACCTGCAGCTGCCATCACAAATTGATTTGTTTCACTTGTTTTAGTGAGTTTTGATGCAAAGAAAGTTAAGTAAAACAAGAGGCCCATAGGGCCAGTATCGCTCACCTGGATATTGAAGCAATTATGGCAAAATATTCTCTGAATGAGATCTAAGGAAACAGGCAAGACCCTAATGCCAATCCTTGTAGAAATCTGTATTAGATTTTTCATGCCCAGCATTTTATGTATGACTGGGTGGGGATCTCAACTGTTTCCAAGCTTAAATCAGAAACTAGGTCCCTAGGGTTTTGGCCAGACCTAATGATCTATTCTAATGTCATGACTGCATTCATCTCTTTATGCCCAGTATTTGTATATAAAGTTTTGGTGTGTGGATCTCAATCATTTTAAAGTTATAACCCAGGGACTATGTCTCCCAGGGTGGGGTCAGACACACCCTTTATACAAAATTGGCGCCCCTTCACCCAAGAATGCTCAACACCAAATATGGAAAAAAAACTTTCATTCCCACAGAAGAAGGATTTTAAAGAAGAATTTGCTATATTTCCCCTGTTGGTCCCCAACCTTCTGGCCCCTTAGAGGCCAGACCTGTGGTTTATAAAACGAGAGGCCCAGAGGGCCTGTATCACTCGCCTGGATATCTAAGCAAGATCCAAGGGTATAGGCCCAAGGCTAATTCTTATAGCATATCTGTATTATATTTTTTATGTCCAGCAATTTTATGCATGGTTATGGGGTGGGGATCTCAACTGTTTCCAAGCTGTGAATCAGAAACTAAGTCCCATGGGTTGTGGCCAAACCCAAGGATCAATTCTAATATGACTGAATTGGTCTCCTTTTGCCAAGCATCTGCATAGATAGTTTTGCGGTGGGGATCTTAACCGTTTCAAAGTTATGACCCAGGGACTACGTCTCCAAGGGTGGGACCAGACCCTAGAACCATCCTGGAAGCAAATGTGCATTCTTGTCTCCAGACTCAGCAATTGTATATGTTGAACCATTTCCAAGTAATAAACTTTTTTTGGCCCCACACCTTAGCCCAGGGGGTCTGCCCCACTATTTGTACAATTTTTAATCCCTGTCTCCATGAATGTTTCTGACCAAATATGATAAATATCCATGGCATAGATCTACAGAAGAGGTCATTTATAGCAATATAGCCAAATTTCCCACTTTTAAAGAATTTGCTATGTTTCTACAAAATTGGTTCCCCTTCACCCAAGGATGCTTCAGGCCAAATATGGAACAAATCCTTTCATTCCTACTAAGGAGAAGGATTTTAAAGAACTTGCTAATTTCCCATATTGGGCCCAATCTCTTAGGCCTCTAGGGAACCGGACCCATGGTGTATTCCAAACGGTTACCCTTCACCAAAGGATGCTTCAGGCCAAATATGGAAGAAATCCTTTCCTTCCTACAGAAGGAGAAGGATTTTAAAGAATTTGCTAATTTCCCATATTGGGCCCAATCTCTTAGGCCCCTGGGGGACCAGATCCATGGTTTATACAAAATTGGACCCCCTTCACCCAAGGATGCTTCAGGCCAAATATGGAAGAAATCCTTTCATTCCTACAGAAAGAGAAGGATTTTATAGAATTTGCTAATTTCCCCTATTGGGCCCCGCCCCTCAGGCCCCTGGGAAACCAGACACACTGTTTATACAAAATTAGTTCCCCTTCACCGAAGGATGCTTCAGGCCAAATATGGAACAAATCCTCTCATTCCTACAGATGTAAGATTTTAAAGAATTTGCTATGTTCCCCCTATTGGGCCCTATCCTACAGGCGCCTGAGGGACCAGCCCCACCATTTATACAAAATTGGTTCCCCTTCACCCAAGGGTGCTTCAGGCCAAATATGGAACAAATCCTTTCATTCTTACAGAAGGAGAAGGATTTTATAGAATTTGCTTATTTCCCATATTGGGCCCCGCCCCTCAGGCCCCTGGAGTATCAGACCCACAGTTTATACAAAATTGGTTCCCCTTCAACGAAGGATGCTTCAGGCGAAATATGGAACAAATCCTTTCATTCCTACAGAAGGAGAAGGATTTTATAGAATTTGCTCATTTCTCCTATTGGGCCACGCCCCTCAGGCCCCTTGGGAACCAGACCCACAGTTTATACAAAATTAGTTCCCCTTCACCAAAGGATGCTTCAGGCCCAATATGGAATAAATTCTTTCTATCCTACAGGAAAAGATTTTTAAAGAATTTGCTATGTTCCCCCTATTGGGCCCTATCCTACAGGCCCCTGGGGGACCGGACCCATGGTTTATACAAAATTGGTTCCCCTTCACCCAAGGATGCTTCAGGCCAAATATGAAACAAATCTTTTCATTCCTACAGAAAGAGAAGGATTTTATAGAATTTGCTCATTTCCCATATTGGGCCCAGCCCCTTAGGCACCTGGTGAACCAGACCAAATGTTTATACAAAATTGTTTCCCCTTCACCTAAGGATGCTTCAGAACCAAATATGGAACAAATCCTTTCATTCCTACAGAAGTAGGATTTTAAAGAATTTGCTGTTTCCCCTATTGGGCCCTGCCCCTTAGGCCCCTGGGGAACCAGACCCACAGTTTATACAAACTTGGTTCCCCTTCACCCAAGGATGCTTCAGCCCAAATATGGAACAAATCCTTTCATTCGTACGGAAGGAGAAGGATTTTAAAGAATTTGCTTTGTTTGCCCTATTAGGCCCGCCCCTCAGGCCCCTGGGGGACCAGACCCACAGTTTATACAAAATTGGTTCTCCTTCACCTAAGGATGCTTCAGAACCAAATATGGAACAAATCCTTTCAATCCTACAGAAGGAGACGGATTTTAAAGAATTTGCTATGTTTCCCCTATTGGGCCCCATCCCTCAGGCCCCTGGGGGACCGGACCCATGGTTCATACAAAATTGGTTTTCCTTCACCCAAGGATGCTTCAGGCCAAATATGGAAGAAATCCTTTCATTCCTACAGAAGAAGAAGGATTTTAAAGAATTTGCTATATTTCCCCTTTTGGGCCCGCCCCTCAGACCCCAGAAATGCAACACCCACTGTTTATACAAAATTGAAAGCCCTTGGCCTAAGTATGCTCCAGACCAAATTTAGTCAAAATCTACTGGGTGGTGTAGGACTAGTAGTGTTTTAAAGGAAAAGTTGATGGACGTACGATGCACAAGCCAATTAGCTTTGGACCAGGTGAGCTAAAAATAGTTCCCTCTTACCTTAGGATACTTCAGACCAAAAATGGAACAAATCCTCTCATTCCTACAGAAGAAGGATTTTAAAGAATTTGCTATGTTTACCCTATTGGGCCCAGCGTCTCAGGCCCCATGGGGCCAGACCCACAGTTTATACAAAATTGGTTTCCATTCACCCAAGGATGCTTCAGACCAAATATGGAACAAATCCTTTCATTCCTACAGAAAAAGAAGGATTTAATTTTTTTTTCTATGTTTCCCCTATTGGGCCCCGCCCCAAAAGGCCCCTCAGGATGCCTCTGACAAAATATGTAACAAATCCTTTATTTCCTTCAGCAGAAGAGGGATTTTAAAGAATTTGCTATGTTTCCCCTATTGGGCCCTGCCCCTCAGGCCACTGGGGGGCCAGACCCATTGTTTATACAAAATCAGGACTAGTAGCATTTTAGGAAAAGTTGACAGACGAATGACAGCTGCTGCGGTATGGCATTAGCTCACTTGCCCTTCAGGCAGGTGAGCTAAAAATATGGTAAAATTTGAAAAAAATACCAAATGTCTCCACATTATTTTGCTGTAACATCACTCCTTGACCTCCAATGAATGTATATAATAAATTAGAATGGTGTAGGGTAACTACTTATGGACTTGTATGCTTTTAAAAGAAAGAAGAAAGCATTTGTAGCAATGTAGCCGAATTGCCCCCTTTTGGCCCTGCCCCTTAACCCCCTGGGTGGTCAGCCCAACTATTTGTACAATTTTACATCCCCACTACTTAGGGATGCTTCAAGTCAAATATGGTTGATATTCATCTCTTGGTTCTAGAGAAGAAGTCACTTTAAGCAATAAAGCCAAATTATCCCCTTTTGGCCCTGCCCCTCAGCCCCCTGGGGGGTCAGCCACAACTTTTATACAATTTTGAATCCCTGCCTTCCATGAATGCTTTTGATCAAATGTGATTGATATTCAGTGAATAGTTCTACAGAAGAGTCGTTAAAGCAATAAAGCCAAATTGCCCACTTTTAGCCCCGCCCCTCATCCCCCTCGGGGCCAGCCCCACCATTTGTGCAATTTTGAATCCCAACCACCTAACGATGCTTCCAGTCAATTATGGTTGATATTCATCTCTTAATTTCAGAGAAGAAGTTGCTTAAAGCAATATAGCCAAATTGCCCCCTTTTTGCCCTGCCACTTAGCCCCCTGGGGGGTCAGCCCCAACATTTGTACAATTTTGAATCCTTACCGCCTAGTGATGCTTCCAGTCAATTTTTAGGCGATTTAAAAGAAATGTTGACGGACGACGGACGCTGCGCAATCGCATAAGCTCACCTGCCCGAAGCGTTCATCCATCTCTCATTTAATAGGGACAACTCGTTGTACCGCCAAACTCGTTGTACCACCAAAATGTCTTTGAACGGAAGGTGGCGGTATATTGGGGTTTTACTGTAGTCTCGTTCTGACATTTTTACTTCAAGAAACAAAATCCTGAAAGGGGCTCTATTGCTGACCTGGATATACAAGTTATCATTACAAATGTTCTTATTTAAAATTAATATTGTAAATACAGAGCAGCTTTCGAAAACCGAACCTTCCCAAAACCAAACTCCTCTTCATACCGAACGAACTTACAATGTACGGAAATGTTCCTTCTTTATGATAGTAATAAAATACTTCCTAATACTGAACACCTAACTAATTTTGTGTCCGAAATGGGTAAAACATACTAAAATGTACTTCTGTAAACCGACCTTACCTGAGCAAACATGACACGAGGTCCGACCAGCAGACCGTGAAATCAACAACTATACCCATTGTTGTCGTAAGCATTGAGTCTCGATGCATACAGCCGCGGGGGGAGTATGAAAATTTGTAAGCATCACCTTCCCCGAGGGGAGGTATTGTGATTTAGCATAGCTTCTACATTCTATCAATCAATTTCCTTTATATAAACACAACCTCAAAAATTAACCGAACAATACTTGTGCTATAGTGAGTACACGTACACGTATATATATATTATAAAAAAATGTCACCTGAACAATCATATCCCAATCTTTTCGTTCACTTCTCCAAACCAAACCCTCTCTAAACCGGACAAATGTTCATGTCCCGTGCCTGTTAGGTTTAGAGAAGTTGCACTGTATTGTGGCAGCTTGACTGTATGTACAGGACACTTCTGCGTTATAACACAGAGAGGAAGCTGCAAAAAATTATCTCTAGGCTAGGATGACTGTTGAAAGTTGAGTAATATAATTTACAATTTGAATTTAGTTGTGACAAAGCAATCTGTTTTTTTTTTCATCTCCAGCAACTTAAGTGATGCTACACAACTAAGACCTTAGGGGAACCTGTGTACGCAATTCGATCTGTAATGCACTTTTTTGAGAAAACATAAATTTTTCTTTCGGTTGGTATTTTACATGGTATACAGCACAACCAATGAAATGATTATGAGTGATATTAAAACTGATGACTTGTATGACATGTACTCTCACTTTCATCAGAAAAATATCAAGTAAAGTGCATTTACACTTAATTGTAATAAGACTTCCCAGAGGGATCTTGGTACCGACTATCATAAAGTCTTGATTGGTTCTTTGTAAGTATGGTTCTCTTTCACTAGGGAATACATTTCTTTGATTCTTCACAATTAACTCTTAATCATTAAGACTTTTTGATAATATGAGGACAGGTTTTGATCAACTGAGTGATGTTCTGTAAGAATAACAGAAGTTCCATTATACTACAAGTAGATCTGTTTTATTTTATTTGGTTTTTACTTACCACTTAAATACTTTAGGATAGCTTTCAAAGCCTTATATCGAATATTGAAGGCCCACCATTCATTGAGAGGTAAGGCTTTGAAATCTATCCTTAAGTATTTAAGTGGTAAGTAAAAACCAAAGAAAATAAAATTGAAAATTTGATTTTCAATTTACAATTTTATGAAAGAGGCTTTTACTTACAACCTGGTTACCTACCCATCTTCCCCTCAAAGGTTAAAGGAAAGAACTGCTTTCCGCATATTAAACTAAGGATTGATAGGAAGTGAAGCGTTGAAATGATTACGATTCTGGGTCACAGAGATGCTTGAATTTAGGCAAGTTCAAACTGAGATAAGGGAGATAATATCCCAGAGTGTGTAGGTGGTAAGTAAAAACCTTTTGCATAAAGTTATAACTTGAAAATCAAATTTTCAATTTTGACTCAATTTGGTCTGGAGCATCCTTAAGCCAAGGGGACTCAATTTTGTACTAACGGTAAGTATGGCTTTCCTCGGGGCAGAGGGGTGGGCATAATAGGGGAAATAAAGGTAAAACCTTTAAAATCCTTCTTTTACCGTAGAGATAGAGGGATTTTATCTTAATTGAGTCTGGAGCATTCTTGGACCAAGGGGACTTAATTTTGTATAAACGGTGGATGTGGCCCCTCTTCGGGCAGAGGAGCGAGCCCAATAGTGGAAATAGAGGTACAGTCCCCCATTGGATGTGAAATTTTATGCCAAGAATGCACAGATGATAAACACCAGGTATGAAGTTCCAGTGACAAGTACTGTAGGAGATTGAGCCCGGATAAGAAAGCGGAAAGACGGATGGAAGGAGGGAAGGACACAACACAAAACTCTAGTCCCCCCCGGCCCCGGCCCCGGTCCCGGTCCCGGTTCCCTGTGGGGGACTAATAAATGTAGTAGTAGAACATGGTACATCCAAAAATATCGTAAATGAACGTGCAAAAATCTATGCACGCCTTAATCAAGGGAAAGAGTGAGGGAATTTTAATTTATTGTATAATCAATGCATTAAGGTCATTTAGGAACATACCATTTTCAATGGTGAAGGAAAGCGGAGTACCTGGAGTATCTCTCAATGAATGGTGGGCCTTCAATATTCCATTAAGACTGGACATGACATGGAAAACATCTTCCCCACATAGACTCAACACTTGTTCTAAACAATTCTCTATGTACATGTATGAACATCTTCCTAGTATACATAAAATAATGTCACCCTGAACATTAACCATTTCCCTCTGGAATACCTATTCATACAAAGAATAGTTAATGTTCAAATTGATTTCAACAACACCAATTCACAGAAAATATAAAACCTTATAAAACCTGATTAGGCCAAAACATTTACATTCACATTCTTCAAAAAGAACTTTGCAAAAGTGGATTCTGTACTCCAGTCTGCTGCCTCTAGCACTGCTTGTAAACTGCATGGCTCCTTTAAAAAGTGCCCACGAGGGTACAACAGCTCTTGTAGAGTGAGCTCCGATCTTCTTGTCTGAATCACAGGCTAATTTGATTGTATCCACGATTCAATGTGCAATAACAGGTGTATGAGGTTTATTCAACCCCAGGAACAGTTTTGCTTCATCTGAATTATCTACCTGTTTCCTGAATGGTTTTGTTATCCACAAACTGTGGGCGGATTGGTCGAGTGGTTAACACTCCGGCCTTCCACGCAGCCGGCCAGGGTTCGATCCCCGTCGGCGAAAGCATGGATATTAGAGAAAGTGTTTTTCTCCTGCCCACACAACTCCCACAACCCAGGTGGAGTATAAATTGGTCTGGGGTGGATGTTGCGGTATCTGTGCTGTAGCATTCAAGTGAGGTGGCACTATAAAAGATGCCTTTGGAAGCACAGTCCCACTACAAACAGAACAAATTACATCTCCAGCACACACACAGGCATACACATGCACATATGGAGATATTGCCCAATATCAATACCCTGGGCCTTTTGGTCATTGAGAAGAAGTCGTTTGAAGATTTTAAGACATTTGACCCCTGTGACCTTGAAAGAGAGTCAAGGTTATTCCATTTTACAAACTTTGTAGCACTTCATCCAAGCATGCTGCAGGCCAAATATCAGTACCGTAGGCCTTTTGGTTTTTGGGAAGAAGTAATATGAACATTGTGAGACATTTGACCCCTGTGACCTTGAATGTGGGTCAAGGTCATTTAATTAAACAAACTTTGTAGCCCTTTATTCTAGCGTGCTACAAGCCCAATATCAGTTCCCTGGGTCTTTTGGTTATTGAGAAGAAGTCATTTTGAAGATTTTAAAACCTTTGACCCGTGACCTTGAAAGCGGGTTAAGGTTATTCATTGGAACAAACTTGGTAGCCCTTCACCCAAGCATGCTATCAGTGCCATGGGCCTTTAAGCTATAGTGAAGAAGTCTTTTTACTGATTTTAAGACAAATGACCCTGTGACTTTGAAAGTTGGTCAAGGTCATTCATTTGAACAAACTTGGTAGCCCTTTATCCCAGCATGCTACAGGTCAAATATCAGTACCCGCGGCCTTTTGCTTATTGAGAAGAAGTTGTTTGGACAATGCACCACAGCAAAAAGATTGGAGTTAACAGATTGTCTGACGTTGCAAACAGATCTATAAAAGGAAACTCCCACTGAGTGAATATTTGATTCACTACCTGTTGATCCAGTGACCATTCTGATGGCTGAACTCTCAGTCGAGACAAGTGGTCTGCAATCTGGTTCTTTAGACCCACTATATGTGGGCTGCTCTCAACTGAATGTTGTGGCTCAGTGCTAACTGCCAAAGCTTCCAAGACTTCAGACACAATATTAATGGTGGAGACTTTCCCCCCTTGTTTGGTGATGTACTGGACTACGGTCGTGTTGTCATAGCGAATCAACACCTGATGATTTGTCAAATATGGAAGAAACTGTCTGACACTTTATGACTGCTGCAAGTTCCAGCACATTGATATTCTGTTTCTGCTGGGTTTCTGACCAACTCCCTTGACACCAATGATGGTCTAAATGACCCCGTAATCCAATAACTGATGCATCTGTGGTCAGCGTTTTTGTTGCTGACCAGTGATGAAGAGATCTGCCCTGTAAAGTGTTGGCTCAATTTAACCACCAACTCAAACAACCTTTAGGTGTTGATTGAAAAGAATTTTTCATCTCGAGATCCTGAGATATGGGCCGCCAAAACTGGAGCAGCTGTAACTGAATTGGTCGCATGTGTAACATGGCTTTTTGTATAATTCTTATGCATGAAGCCATCAGCCCGAGATAACAGTGCTGACACTGGGCCTATCAGAAACTGTTGAATCAACAATTCTATTTACTGGACTCTGCTCAATGTTTGTGTTACAATCCTCTGACTCAAATGAAACAAGGCCCCTATGCATGTTATTGTACGAGTCAGAGTCTTCACATTGATTATGAAACCTAGTTTCACTAGTAATCTGAGCACTTCCTTTCTGTCCAACAACAAGTGTTCTTTGTTGTTGTTTACTATGAGCCAATCATCTAGATATGTAACGTACCTTACAAACTGGACCCTCAAATGTGTGTTATTGATTGTAACATATCGTAATCATGCCCATTCTGGCCGACATCTGACCTTGATAGGCTAACTTCTCTACTCTCTACAGAGCGATAAGCCTTCCCATACAGTGCTGGAGACCTACCAAACACAGCCTCTGGCTGAAACCTCTCCTACCAAGTGATAAACCTTCCCATACAGTGCTGGAGAACTACCAAACACAGCCTCTGGCTGACATCTGTACCGAGCGATAAGCCTTACCATACAGTGCTGGAGAACTACCAAACACAGCCTCTGGCTGACACCTGTCCTACTAAGTGATAAACCGTCCTATACAGTGCTGGAGAACTACCACACACAGCCTCTGGCTGACACCTGTCCTACCAAGTGATAAACCTTCCTATACAGTGCATGAGAACTACCAAACACAGCCTCTGGCCGACATCTGTACTGAGCGATAAGCCTTCTCACATAGTGCTGGAGAACTACCAAACACAGCCTCTGGCTGACAGCCTTACATTTTTCTCTTCCTCATTCTTGCCAATTGATTCACGTGTTTTGGGTCTACGGTCATGAGTATCACTAAACCTGTTTCTACTTTCATCTGAAGAACAAGAGGCCCATGGGCCTTAACGGTCACCTGAGTTCTGATATACTTATACGGAGTTGATTTTATTTTGAAAAGATGAATAGAAATATTATTCAAAGTGACAAAAAAACAATAAAACCACCTAATTCAATATCTAGCATACATATTTATGACTTAAAAGTTTTTTTATCAAAATTTGTCAGGCTTCATCCTGTAAAAGAACCTACCAGCCAAATATCACACTTCTGGTCCTTTTGGTTAATTATAAATAGCCGTTCAAAGGTTTTAACAAATTTGATCCCAATGACCTTGAATATAGGTCAAGGTCATTTCTTTTTGCAAACTCTATCAGGCTTCGTCCTAGGTACCTATCAGACAAATATCACCCTGGGCCTTTTGGTTAATCAGAAGAAGTCATTTCAAGGTTTTACAGGGAAAGTACTCGTCCTCTGGGCAAGTGACCTTCAGGATTGTACTCGTCCGGATTTCAATTTCACTTGTCCATATAATTACAACATTTAAGCATATTTTCAGCATAATAATATTATTTTTTAAATTAAAGATAATTCAACAAACGTAATACTAACTCATATTATATATGTTTCAGACTCTTTTTATTCCTACTCTCTTCCGTTCACTTTCTGTAAGTCAAAGTGATTCTTTATGTATCTATTTTAAAAGATACAAGAGGCCCATGGGCCTTAACAGTCACCTGAGTTCTAATATATTTCATTCAGTTGATTTTGTTTTTAAAGATGACCAGAAATAATATTCAAAGTGAGAAAATACAATGAAACCATCTTAATCGATATCTAGCATACAGAATTAAGACTAAAGAGTATTTTAAACTAGCACCTCTGATTCTAAACAAGAAAACTGAAAAATTTTTAGAACAGTGACTCCTTTGGGCCCTGCCCTACAGCCCTTAGGGGTAGGGCTGACTCAAAATTTTTGAACTAT
>JAULCA010162170.1:0-14880 GCA_032360845.1 Crassadoma gigantea | reverse complement strand
TGGTAAGCTAACATTAATTCAAATAACTACTTTTCTTTTTTCGATGACGTAATAAAGCTATGATATTTATTATACACCTATTCAGAAAATTTTACTTTTAACCTTGGCAACATGTTTTACTATAAGTTAAGCTTACTTCTTTTTCACTATTATTCCTGCTTGTTAAACGATAAGAGTAGTATTACTTACCGACACACGCATCATTATACAGACGATATCCTGTGTTACAAACGCATTGGTTGGTTTGTCGGTCACAATATGCGTTCGTTTTGCATTTTCCACCACATGGTACTGTTAAAAGATATCATATATGTGTTATGTACACGACAGAAGTCTCGTTAAATTAACTACAACTCAATGACATAAAGGGTACAACACTAATCATAAGCAAAATATACATTTCCATCTTAATTATTTAGATTTGTAGATTGCAAAAGAAAATTTAAAGTTTGTAAAGAAAAGTCAAAGATTTTTAACATGTGAAACAATACATGAATAAGCAGCATATTTCCATTTGGAACAAGTATAAACTTGTTATGATAATATTATTATAATAACAAACTTTATTTTGCTTCATTTAAAATTCCATAACCATAAGTAAATTAATATTAGTATATAAACAAATATGAAATTGGCATAGATATGGCTAGAAAAAGGTTTATACATTAAGCTTATTTTAGTTTAATTCCGATGGAAAAATAATTATTTATAAAGAAAGAAAATTTATCGTTGAAATTGACAACTAAATATCCACTCTCATGACTTATTGTTCTTAATTTAGACACCAATGTGTTTAATATTGGTACTTACGGGAACATGAGCCGTGGTAGTCAAAGAAACCGCTGTCACAGACACATTGTTGGGTAAGCATATCACAATGGGCATGGAGTCCACATTGCCCTCCGCATGGCTCTGTCAATAGTCAGACACATTTAATATACATTGTTTTAATATATTATTAAAATAAGTTGGTGATATTTACATGTTTTAAACACCAAATCAAAACCATTGGCTTTATTTTCTGTGAACACACTAATTTGCGTGGTTTAATATAGTTCATTTCGTCGGTTTTCTGTGTTCACTAATCCATCCATATGACCTCGAAGTAATGACAACCATGCTATAGGAAATCATCCCTGGGTTCTCGTTATCATCGAACTCATGTACCAACCAATGGTGTTTTGTCGGAAAATCAGGAAATTTGCCCAATAAAAATGTGTATCTTTTTGTTTCGTTTGTATTTGAACCCATATTGGCTATTGTTGCTGTTATTAAAGCAACAACATGCATTCAGAAAGGGCAATCATTTTATTACTTACAAGATATCAAATATCTTAAAATATATAATAGGTAAGGAGGGAACTTCGTTTAAGTCAATGGATCACACTTCACGACCAATCCTTCCCTTTTACCTAACCACAGTAACATTGAGTATCATGTCCTTAAATGTTTTTCATTAAAAGATATTTTGAACCTAAGCTGTATGAATTCAAGTTCTGTATTTAAATAGGAATATTATGAAATTGTAAAATTAAAGGATTGTTACGATTATAAAGAAAAAGTATGGATGTAACTAGTGTGCAAATACTTACTATCATCATCTTGGATGGTTACTGTTACACGGTCCTTACTTCCTATTGAAGCTCCGACTGCTACCGAAACTGTATTCAGGTTCACGGAGAAAGTTTCAGTTTGTTCGTAGTCCTATAATTAAAATAAAAAATGAAATAAGACAGTGTGTAAAGTTGAGTTTCTGCTAACATTCAATAGGAAAGCATGGTATTTTTTCTTTTTTTTTTTCGTTGTTAAAAAAGATATGGCTTTACAAATTTCGACAGTGTGTCATAATATTATGTAATTGCCTCGTTTTATCAATTGTGTCCTGATCGAATTATCTTCGTTCAGATATACATTATTCCCTGGTTGTAAAATCTTCCACAGGTATACATCCTTTTTCTTTCTGTGGTTGTACGATGACAATGCAATGCACCAGTGAAAAAAAATGATTATTGATGGTCAGCGTTGGAATATTACCAGTTCAGTTCGAATGATACAAAGTATTGTTTTCACGTTTATAAGCAAGT
Source organism: Crassadoma gigantea (assembly GCA_032360845.1). NCBI lineage: Eukaryota > Metazoa > Mollusca > Bivalvia > Pectinida > Pectinidae > Crassadoma > Crassadoma gigantea. The sequence goes on along the minus strand of JAULCA010162170.1, from coordinate 12,796 downwards.
AGCATCGTGAAAGGATAGTACAGTAATACTTTAACAATTTATTGTTATAAAAACAAGACAAAACTTCCCGAAATACAGTGTAATTGTAGCCCTAATGTGAACTTAGAGCGGATGATGACAAGAGCTAATTTAGTGAAATTTTCATCATAATAAAAGAAGTACTCCGCGTAGAACTTGCGTGTGCTTGGCGTTGACAGAAGGTCTCGAAAAAGCTGTCAAAATCGGTTTAAAGTTGTCATCAAGGATTAAAATTTTTTTAATGACTATCAATCTTTATTGAGGAGCTCAAAGATAATTACCAGTTAGTCACACAAAAAAGAGTTTGGTTTAGAGTAACTATTTAGTGCTTGACAGTAAAACAAATCCCGTGTCCAACTGCGATGATCGGAAGAAACAAAAAAATAATGTTTTCTCACCACAAAGCCTGCTATTGGATTTTCATAATGTATATGCATCGCTACTTTAAACGGAAACAATAGATATAGCGGTTTGCATTAATTCGATATCTTATTAAAAGTTTAGTCCAAGTAGTATGCCAATTATACATCATAGTTACAAGCTAGATTAAAATATATGAAAAACATTTGCGTTGTTTGCTAGTTTTTTTCTCTGGTACTTTATTAAGATACTACCTGGTCGTTGATGATATTGATGGAAAGTGACGAAGCTGTTTCCCCATTGGCGAATGTGACTGAACCGCGATTGTCGGAGAAGTCAGTTCCATATGAAGCGGTGATGTCTTGAGTTGACCAGGTAACTGATACAGATCCGTATGTTCCTCCAGTCCTTTCTAAATCAATCCTTACTTGGCCAACACTTTCCTTCACTGAGTAGCTGATTCGAACAAACTGAACCACAGTCGGAACTAAAAATTCAAAATGAATCAGAGTGTTTGCTAACAAAGTAAATCTCGTATTAAAAAATCGAAACGAAAGACAATAATTAAATCTGCGGCCACATAATAAACATATATATATATATATATATATAACGAAAACCGGCATCCTGAACGGAAAGTAGAAATGACAAAGTTAATATCATTGCCATCACACAAGGGACTTTATGAACTGATATGACATCAATGCAAAAGGACAAACATCACAAACCTCAATCAAAAAAGTTAATAACACATTGCTGTTCACGATAATAAATTCCTTATCTAAGCGTGTTGTCATGTTGCTACTCATGGTTTATAATATCCCTCCTTTTGGGTTGCCAAAGAAAGCAAATGAGACGAAATTGGATATCAGAAAACGATTATAATGTTACGCGAATGTTTAACAAAAATGACATATTATACTGTTTTTATGAATGTTTCTCAAAGTCAATCCTTTTGAAAACATAGTGTGAAGCAACTACCACAGTTTCTCAAAAAGACTATGTAATGGAGCAAAATATTTGAAGCGTTAAATATAACAAGAAGCAAAACGAAAAACACTTACGATGACATCCTCCCTGACGTGCGTCTCCCATATAGCCTTGTTTACATTGACACATGTTATCATTGACGTTACAGTATGCGTTGACTGGACACTTTCCACCACATGGCACTTTATTATAATGTAAAGACTATTTAATAGGTAGTGGAACGTTAGCAGTAATATGAAATGAAATAGAATTCACCACTTTCACAAAAATTTGATTTTATGGTCCGAAGTTTGCATTGCAGCAAGTTTGTTCAATATATGACCGAGTGTTTCATAGGATATATACAATACATTTGTTCTTGGTAATAGGGACCGGATCTTATCCAATACATGTTTTGATCAAGGAACCAAGTTCTCAGGGGCAAGAAAGATCCCTTGGCCCATCGAAGTAGCATAATTGCTATGGATTTTCTTGCCGAAAAACTGGAAATCGTTATAAGATTATAACAGCTACACTGTTTTAATGCTGGAGACTGATTTGGCCCTGGGACTATGATTGTAAATTGCATGTTTTCGGGTAGGGAGTGAATTATGAGGGGCATAGATGATTTTATTGCTGATTATTACTGCATAGGAGCATTCGTCTTAAAATGCCAAAATATTTTGAATAAGGCTGTGGTTTGCGGATCCCACCATTTTGCATATTATCACTCAAAAACCTATATAACATTGTCTGTTGAGTAAATAAAAGGAAAATTGGCATGGGTGAGATATTTTACTACTGTCGAGTATATATAATGTAAGACTGGCATTTCGACCGTTTTAGCGGCATTGAGTCTCAAGTACTGCGCCAGCTCTCTGTCTTAAGATGTTGTAACATTCTCTTTCGTTTAATAAATGCATGTGTAATTTAAGGTTAAAAGGAAATTTACATTCCAAGAGACGTTCGGGGGAAATGGACTTTTAAATAAAACCTACATTTCATATTTTGACACGCTTCTTTACACTTAAATAGAGGCCAACGTAATACATTGACTTATTGATTAAGTGTACCTAAGAAAATTTGAGACAATCTGTACAGCTGCTCGGAAGGATTAGTCTTTTTAAAAATTGTGGCTATCCTACACTTTTCAAAACGTTTTCGATCATGCAAACTAAAACTTCTGCATACTTACAAGAGCAGACCTCATTATAAAGTATGTAACCCCTGTTGCAGACGCACTTGTTGCTTCCTTTATCACAGGTAGCGTAGCGTCCACATGGTCCTCCACAGGGCACTGAAAATGGTTTGGATTAACGAGACTTATAATAATTTAAGCTATTCAAAAGATAATCAAAACAATGCTTTCAGTTTGCTTTGTGCACGTCAGAAAAGAGTAACACCTTGTCACAGGGAAAGTATTTCACTTTCTACAGCCTTTTGCATAAAACCCATTTAGCTTTATCCATATTAGTGTTTTTCTTTAAAGTTCTGCTACAAATACATCATATACATTTATACACACTGAATTTCTTCATCAGTAAAAAAAAAACAATGTACTTACGCATACATCGTCTATTGTATAAAATATATCCTTGGATACATTCACATTTGTTGGTTGCTTTATTACAGGTGGCGTAAGATCCACATGGTCCTCCGCATGGTACTTAAAAAAGATACCAAATTTCAAATCATACTGATGGTTCATGCAAGTTTAACATAACTAACGATATAACCAAGACTATGGTTACATTAGCAATAAAGTTATATTTAACTTAGCCAATCAGTGAAAAGGAAATTTCTGACGTCATCATCATACCTTGTTTTACTTTTACCCTTGGTATTAATGAGCATATTAATCTGAGTAAATTTGCATGTCATCATTTTTGTGTCTATACTTACTGATACATGATGCTTTGTATAACTCGTAGCCAGGGTAACAAACACACTTGTTAGATGCAAAGTCACATTCAGCGTTTTGTCCACATGGTCCACCGCACGGTTCTAAGGAAAAAAAGCAAATTTATATTATGATAAGTATTATATTGTCACGTTGTAAAAAATATCGAAATTGTAGATATGAATAATAATATGTCACCTTTGATTTACAATGCTTACAACATGCAAAAAACATTTATTGAAATAATTCCTCGGTTTTGGTCTCACATGCTTGGCTTTCTTATTTACAAACTGGTGCAAATCACAGGGGCATTTGATTGTAGTTTGATTGGTTTCTCGTGACAATGGATTACTTGTGTCAAGCTGGTATGGTCTATGTATCTGCTAATATGTCTTACCATCATAGAAATCGTCATATGGTACTGTAAAACTTAACTAACTTCAAGCAAAATGTTTTAAAGTAAATGCAACTTGAGATTTCATCAGATTTCTGAATACCGGCTTTTGATCAATGTATTCAACCATGCCTTATCCTGATGTTGAAAAAACAGGGTGAATATGTCATACTGTAGGCGGTTTGTTGAACTTTAACATCTTGGAATAATTTCTGAGATAGGATACAGCGTCTCTTGAAAAAGTGCAAAAATGTAATACTATTGTCAAGCACACTGCATTACGACAACAGATTGATTAAAACTTACCAACACAGGAATCTTTATAAAGTTTGTATCCTTGGTTACATACACACTGGTTGGTTAAACTATCGCAGTATGCGTTCTTTCCACATGGACCCCCGCATGGTACTGAAAATTTATTGCAAAGCTTGTATATACCATAGTAGTATAATGAACGGACTACATCGGATCGAACAGCCGATACAAGTGTTTTTTAAGAAAATACAGTAATACGGTATGCTAATTCTGATGTACTATAACGAAAGGATTACATTTCAACTTACATTATTCTGAAAGCAATAGTTTAGCTGATGGCGCAATTTGATACCAATCTTGGACAAATTGCTTCTATTTATAATGTGTATTTCTATGTAACAAACACCTTTGTACAAGTGTGTTCAATGAGTAAAGACATTTTCTTCATGTCGTCATTTATTCTATTAAATAATGATATGTCGCACTTTCAATCGTTAGTTATCGGTAAGGTTTTCCATTCCTTTATTTTCTAATGCAGAGCTAAAACAAGTTTGTGGCTGAACGAAGAAATAACCAACCGGAACATGATCCATGATACTGAATTAGCATTAGTATAAGATTAGTAAAAGATGTATCCTTTGACACACACACATTTGTTTATCACTTCGTCATAGCGGGAATTCTGTGAACATTTTCCACCGCATGGCACTATATAAAATTCAAGATTTTAATTAATCTACGTTTGAATAAATGCATTTTGCAAATAATAATTACAAAATAAAAATATACATGGTTGAACATCTCCAAATAGATTGAAATTATTCTGCAGCAAGTTGAAATTGTATAGTACGGCTTAGGATAACTTAAATATAATCTACATTACGTTGTGTAAGTATTAGAAACATCAATCTAAGAAGGAAAACAATTTTAACTCTTGTGTTATAGTACATTATTCAATTTCACATTATACACTTGTACGAATTTCTCTCATTTCCATGTGTGTAAGACAGACTGTGTGACTATCTAACATCCCATAGCATATAATGTGATGTCACAATAGCTCAATGATCACGTGACGTAATGAATTGGGAAACGCCGATCTCAAAATGCGGAAAAGTCAACAAGACAAAATTAAAATGTTAAACAATATTTTTACGAAAGATGAGATTTATTTTTATGTGCAAACTCTGTTAAATGGGGGTATACCACATCTCACTGACGGATTCTTTCTCATCAAAAGAGCTTAGGGGAAAATTTATATTTTCCAATTGGTAGCCATGCTAGATGTATTTTTCATGGTTTCTGAGAGCTTATTATGGTAGTTAGAATGAGAGGAAAAGTACTTTTCCATGTCTAAAGGGGTAGAACTAACAAATTCCATCATTGCGTTTGCTGAATTTGAAAACCCCTCTGGATCTATCCTACACCTTTGGGCATGAAAGAATATTACAATGTTATCTTTGTAACATGGCTGTACTTACAAGAACATAATCCACCGAACTCTATGTATCCTTTGTTACAGACGCATTGGTTTTTGTTCTTGTCACAGTAAGCGTTCTTTTTGCATGGTCCACCACAAGGCACTATGAATACAACACATTCTTGATATGTAAATTATTCAGTTTTGTTAGTAGATCTTGATGGCGATGAAAAAAAGGATAACCAAACGTTGGATAAAATAAATAATGCCGACTGCAGGCAGGATTTGTGAATAATGTAAAACACTGATATAAATTCATCATATATCTCACAACAATGAATTATTCATATTCGACAATGTTTCCTCTAACAGATGACGATATTAACTATATCATATCGATAATAACTTTTGACCTTTTTTTGTACGTCCCAATGAAACAGGAGTAGTTCCGAATGCAAATGCAATAGTTTTATAAAGGTTTCATTACACTTGCTGGATAATATTAATGATCTGATGAGCGATTTTAAAATAATCTTTAAAACAATTAATACTAGGGTTCATATTGAACAGGGTGATTTGCAATGTTAAACATTTTGATAATCAAATTTTAACATAGCCTGTATTGTAGCCGATCCAGTTCACTTACAGACACATGATTCGAGATATTTTATGTATCCTTTGTTGCAGTAACACTGGTTTTTGTTCTTGTCACAATAAGCGTTTTGTCCACAATGTCCTCCACATGGCACTTTAAATATAAAAAAACCGTTGTCAGAATAGGTAAGTTCAAACAATTGATACATAAAAAGCATAATAAGATGAAACCTTTTTTGCTTCCTTTGTTATGATATAAGTGATGTCCACAAAGTTTGCTTCCTGTGCTCTTGGACGTTTCAAATCAATATTTCAATAGTATTGGTACAATCAATGACCATTTGTGTTTTCAAATTAAATCATCACACTATTTGTGACGTGGCTTCATATGAGAGGTAATTCAGTTGATGAATATTAATTTATTCAATTGATGAATATTAATTTAAACTGATTATCTTCGATTTACCGTGCATCAGTTAAACGATCATTCCTTAATATAGAGTAGAGCTATTTGTCTATGTTTACTTTTATTAGAACGTAAAAGTGGCGTGTTAAATATACGGAAGCATTTCCTTCAACATAGATTATTAATATAGATGTTTACCAAAATGGGGTACTGTTTTGCTGTAAAGAGCATTAAAATAAACAAATTGCATACTAATATCGTAATATCAAGAAACTTGACATGACTACACTTGATATAACAAAAATCATAATCATTTGTCTTCGATACAAGTTTTATGGCATATTGTTTCGCGATTTGAATTCAGAACCAAATATCAATCAATTCACAAAAAAAATCATACCTGTAGCAGATATAACAATTTTTAGTCTGTTTGTGAATGCTTATCCGCTATAACACTTCAAAGGAAATTAACGTTGCAAAAAAAGAAATCCGCAAAAATAATATATATTACATATATACATAGTATTGATGTACTTACCAACACACGACCCTTTGTATAAAGAGTATCCTGTCAAGCAGACACACTTGTTTGAGTCTTTGTCACATCGTTCGGTTGGTTTACATGGTCCACCACACGGTACTGTAACAGAATGTAGTTCAAAATGTTTCTTTGTAAAGGTAGGATTATGCGGCCAGTTTAATAGATTTTCATCAATACGAAACTTGTTTTTTTATCGGTATAATGTTTTTATTTTCGTTTGCTAGTGTTTAACAGTCCATCGATAACTGAAGTAATTTAGTGTCGTTGTGTTTGTTTAAATAGCATGATGTGAGTGGCATAGATAAAATCAGACGAAAAATGTCATTATTCTCAAAAACCATCGAAACTCTATGAGTCTTAATTTTACACTTTTAATCAAGTGACGTCTTATTTTATTCTGTTATAACATTTTAAGTATAAATGAAATTCTCGCGATTCAAATACCATGGCTACATGTTAAATACATACTTTACTGTACCAACGGTAATATCACACGTGGTTAAGCAATGGATCATGCATATTATTTCCAAGCATTTTGATTTAAGATCTATATACTTACAGATGCACGCTTTTTTGTATACTATGTATCCTGTGTTGCATACACATTGTTGTGATTGCATATCGCAGTGTTCATTGGATCTACAGGCTCCTCCACACGGTGCTATCAAAAATAAATTATTAGATACCTGCTTAACCTTCATACGTAAGAACAAAGCACGTAGATTCAGAGGTTGTTTATATTAAAAAAAAGGTTTCATAAGGACTCATAACAAAGCATTGAGGGAACTGTTTTGGGTTTCAAACACGGGAATTTACTAATCACACAGGAATTTACTGTTTTAAGACGACTTCGTTAAGAATATAACTTCAACGAGGATAATGAGGAACTTCACGGATATTCTCCTAATTTGAAGTGGAAAAAAAATACTTAAAGAAATGTATATATACATGGTGTTAAATTTTCAGTAAATATGAAGAATAAGTAAAAATATATAACGGTGATTATTAAGGATTTTACGAGTATAAATGTATTTTTAGGTATCGCTCTATTAGTCGACAAGGTCTTACCATCGTCACTGTCAATATTTATAGAAGTTGTCCTAAGTGCTCCAAGTGATCCGCCAGCATTAACTGACACAAGAGACACTGAAAATGATTCATCAGTCTCATACACCTGTAAATGTTTGAGAATATATATTTTTGTTAAAGTTTCAAGCATACATGTCACAGTTGTTTATCTCTTGTGTTATAACATTGTACCAATGATCTGTTATTTATTTTCTCATCGATATAAAAAAATGTCAGTGCGAGTGTATTTGTCTTAAAAGTCATGCAGATAACATGACATTTTCTTGGTACTTTTTATGAATAACAACAACTTGTCTTCAAATATACATATCACATAATAAAATGCAAAACCATCGTTTAATATTTTTCGGTCATTCATATATAAGAATAATGTTTAATTTAATTTATCAGAGATATTTTTTAAACACGCCAACAGCATTGGATATAAAGATATGTTTTCTTAATTATTTACTAAGTGTGTAATAACTTTTCATTTATGTTGTTGATAGACATGCAAATTAGCAAATAAACAATACGAATATGTTTGATAAACAAAATTAAGTAGGGTAAACCAGCAACGATATACCTTATCATTAACGATTTTGATGTTGATTTTTTGGCTCTTCACTCCACTCTTGAAGTTAACTGATCCCTTAGTGCCAACGTAGTCATTCTTTTGCACAGCACTTCCGTCATTGCTTTCCCAAGATACAACGTAGGAACCGGCACTGCCCTCTGACCTTACGACCTCTATCTGCACCTGCCCTACATTTTCTTTCACGGTGTAGCTGTGTTGCACGAATGAGAAGGTACTTGGTCCTGTTATGAACAGCAGTGTTGTAGGTTAATTTGGTTATATTACGTACGAAATTTAATTGTTCGATTTTATTTCGAAATCGAATTATCATTTGAAATCTTCGTTAAATATGTGGTTTGGATATGTATACTTACTGCTGCTTATGTCAATATTTTTACATGATCTTTAAAGCAATGTCAGAACGAATTTCGACGTGGATATCTATTAGGTTCAAGACAGTTCATCTTCTATTTTGATTGTGCAAACATTTACCAAAAATTTTTATTCAAGATATATAACAAATGTTTTCTTTTTTTAAAACAAGTGTTCCATGACAACACAATTGCAAATTTAAAAAACAAATGGGTAAAAAAGGCTTTGTTCTTGTTCGCGTTTGAGATAATGATACGGTGCTTGAAATGACTTACTTGTACATCCCTTGTACGCATCTCCAACGAATCCCTGATTACATCTGCACTTTTCGTTGTCACAGTATGCGTTTTCTTTGCATTTTCCATTGCATGGTACTGTAACGAGATATTTATGTATGAATCATTGTTAGGGTATAACGGGTAGAGCTATATAAACCGTCATTTGAAAGTACGATCGGATTCAACTTTATCAATTATTATTATTGAAAATTATTTGATATTGTTCATAAATGCAAAGTTTGTCTTCTTTGAATGTTCTCGTAGAAATACACTATCGACTTTATCGAACCATGGTTTATTATGTAAAATTTTAACAAATTTATGTACTAAAAGGTAGCAAGTCTCAAAGTTGATAAAATGATATTAATTGAATACGTACAATCACATCTATTGTATGGATCGCCAACAAAGCCTTTATTGCAGTGGCAACGATTGTCATCTCCACAGTAAGCATTCTTCTTACACTTCCCGTCGCATGGCTCTGAATGAAACAATTTATACAAAGTTATAATAAAATCAAATTGAAATTTACTTCAATTATAAGTTTCTTCAAAGGTTTATGAAATAAGAACAAATAGTTAATGTTCAAACGAACTATCTTATTGTATAAACATACATGATTTTCGTTAAGGTAGTACATGAGCTTAATAAAAACATGAATCTAAAAATGGGTTAGGGTAATAGTTCTGACATTAACTGTTACATGTAATTAGATAATTAAAAAACTCTACCCGAAAGAGAATACACATTTTCCAAAATATCTTTGAGAATATAATGATCACAAAAAAACGATTTCAAATGGATACAATTATCCACGGTGTAATTCGCCAACATTTGAACCAAGATTCAGAAAACGTTTACAAATTTTCGGACAACATTAGTGTAATTATATATGGTTTTTATACTGCGAAACATGGGTAACGTTTTATTTTTTATAAAAATGGACATATTTGGCAGATTTTACCAAAATACACTTACTTCCACATTTTACATAACCATCTCCAACCAGTCCCTTCTTACATTTACATTTGTTGTCTGTATCGCAATAGGCGTCTTTGACACATCTATCATCACATGGTTCTGGGTAATGGAGGGAAAGAATGTTATCCTTTTCAGGTTAAAATGTTAACAAAACAGTAATTGGAACTCAAAAAAATCATAATTGGGAAATAATTGACAAATTGCATATATAGATCTATACACTTGAAAAAAAATACAAATTAAAATAATGTCACGTCCTCATAGAGAGAATAGAGGGAAAATCATTCTGATATATATATATTCTTCATCAAAAGCACAACGAGTATCGAAACATTTATTGATTTAAATGCATTATTTATTTTGTATATATCTTAAAGTTGTCCCGCAAAATTTTGTAAAGGAAATAATTTGAAACGTTTTCCTATTTAGATATGTGAAATAAACGTAACCAAATTTTCAATACTGATTATTAAGTTTATGTTACTTACTTCTACAGCCAGCCTTTGGATCCCCCTGGTATCCTTTATTACAATAACACTGGTTGTCTTTTTTATTACAGTAAGCATTTTCTCTACATGCATCGTTACATGGTTCTAAAAATAAGCAAAAATAACTTAATTAAATCAAAGTTATGTTATTTTGCTTTATGTAGTGCCATTTTGTAATATTTTCAATTAACTTGTCATTCAAAACATCTCATCTTAACTTACATATAATTAAAAAAAACGTGTACAAAGATTTTCCCAAAAGGAGAAAAAATGGATAAACATTATTCAATATATAACAGTATGTCTTTTTGAATAATGAACCCTAAAAGTATCAATTTATGTATTTTCCACATTTATTTGAATTTTGAAATAATCATATCATTTTATTTCACTATGCAGGAAAGATCAAATAAAGCTGCCTCGTTAATAAAGTACGGTAATTGTGTTAATTTTAACTTCGTATAAGGAATTGCACTTACTGGCACAGTGTGAGTACGCGTCTCCTATCAATCCTTCATTACAATAACATTTGTTGTCTTTACTTTTACAGTAGGCGTTGAAGACACACTTTCCTCCACATGGCACTACAATATCAATAGTTTATTGAAGTGTAATAGTTAGTTTATATACTATCAAATATAAGATTTCTAATAAGTATTTTTAAATCATAATTAGAAACAGCGTTCGTCTATTGCGCTGACGTGGCAAATATCCAAACACACATAATTTAGTGCAGATTAACAAGAGATCTTCATAAGTTCTTTGTCAGTTCGATCTTTCTCTTCTTTTCGCTAATCTTTTTGATCGAGTCCTGTTACTTTTGATCTTAATGTAATACTGATGTGTATACAAGACAACCTTCAAAGAGAGTTTGTCATTTCACATATTTACTAGTACAGTAGTTAATGTAAAAGAAATAGAATTGATCATTTCAATATGAGAAACATCTGTTTAGTTCTTCCTTTAGCCATTTCTATTTTATAATCACTCTCAAAATACAACATGCACAATGAGGGATCAATGGTACTTCCTGACAAATAGCGACAACAAACCTTCATTATCAAAATTAAAGATGGCTGCCTGTAGGCCACGTTGTTATCTGATCAGTCTCAAAATTGAACATGCACAACTGGGGACCAAGGAAAACCAAAATATTAAATTTGAGAAAAAATCCCTGTAGTACTTCCTGTGAAATACCGATAATAAACCTTCACTATCAATATCCAAGATGGCTGCTTCTCGGCCCTGTTGTTTATCCGATCAGTCTCAAAAGCTGCCCTGCACAGCTTATTACCAAGGAGAACATATATATAAAATTTGAAAAAGATCTCTCTGGTACTTCTTGAGAAAAACCGACAACAAGAATTGTTTAAAGACGGACCACAGACGCAGGTTGATATGATTAGCCCAACATCAGATGATGGTGAGCTAAAAAAATGGGTAAATAACTTGAAATTGTGTTTTTCTGAGTCTCATTTTTCTTTCGTTATTATAAATCTGTCATCACAAATATTGATCAGCCATATCTTCCCTGTTATATTAATAAAATAAAATGAACTGGATGCTAAGCAATAAAAACGCCAATAGTTTTGCGGTTTTAGAATGTTTCTACAACCGAAAGTGTTTTTCTCAAAATTTCTGTAAGTATGCAAAAACGATCGAGGTTAAGATAAATATGATTACACATATTAAAGGATACACGTTACACGCACATAGGGACGCGTTTTTAATTTGGTAATACAGACACAATATGCCAAAATAAATTACACTGCAACATACAGCTGTTCGGTCTTTCTAGGACACATAAGTTATGTTAGAGATCAAAAGGATGGTAATCCTAATTTGCTTAACTATTGTTGTATACATTTGTATATATTGTTTACCTACCATCACATCCATCCTTGTAAGGGTTCCCGATGTACCCTACATTACAGACGCATTGGTTGTCTTTTTCATTACAATGGGAGTTTCTCGGGCAACTTCCGCCGCATGGAACTGTAGAAATAAATGGTTAATGGCGTATAACAATTGAAATGCTTTGAAATACATACCAGGGATATTAATTGTCTTTTTGTCGTTGATTAGTTTACGTATTTTGTAAGTTGGCTGAATAACTAGTATTTACAGGAGTCCTAATAAAAAATGAATACATTGTAATGTGTCAAATTAATTACA